>JAUCBJ010009042.1:23212-103661 GCA_032718475.1 Nemertoderma westbladi | reverse complement strand
TTCTGTACGCGCTTTTGAAGACCTTTAGCAGTTTAACCTGCCAAAATTTATATGTCTTTTGGTTTATAAATAGACTTCAGTAAATGACAAATATTTAATACCAATAAACACAACATTAGTCGAAGCCAGTCTAGTGCGCGTCCATTCACCCGCTGGATATACCCGGGAGACTGGATTCGGAGGGCTTAGATTGTTATTGCAGTGTAAGCTTACTGTATTATTCGATTGATTGTTAATAAATAATTTCTGACTAATATTATTCACTTTCGGGAAATATTAACAGTTCCTTTAGGACGTGGCGCTCTATCTAGGTAAACAGAGATATGACTTATACTAAACACAACGGTAAGTCGGGAAGGCTTATGATTCACGTATGAGGCGCATTCTTTAGGAAATGCTTAGTTATCAGTCACAATCATGCACACTACCGGTAACGCACAATACTGCACACTAATTTGCCGACTGTCAATGAATTTTATCATATATAAAGAGAACAGCAATTGACTCATGTAGTGCTTATCAAATAGCATTAAATTCACTACAAACCACAATAATATAAGTCGCAATCGCTATATGTAACCTGTCTCTCTAACCTGTAGTGTATCAAGAAAATTGGGAAATTTGGGTTCTTTATAGATGTTCTCCAAATAATATTCAACCAACTGATACAAAATAATAACAACAGTAAAAAGCATTAAGACGGTAGGTTAAGATATGATATGACAATGTATGTGCCGTTAAGACTGGACTGTGCCGATAATTGGGCCGAGTTGAACTGATAACAGTTATACGTTCTATAATCTAAGCCTACTAATGTTTCTTCTAAAGTCTGAAACGAATTGACTCTAGAGCCGGTGTTCCTGGCCTAGATAGAAACAACAAAACAGTATCACAAAAAACTGCTACTGTCCCTAACACCGTTGCAGGTATCTTTTACACAGAGAGGAATAGCTCTCATTGGCAGAACACCAGATTCCACAAGTTCCACGAATATCTAAATGCCGAACTATCAGGAATTTTGCAACCCTTGGCCAACACACAAAATGAGTCACTCCGCTCGGTTGTCCTGGTTGCATACTCTGCTGCTATAGCTCTGGTTGGCCGATAGAACATAGTAAAGAGCCCCTCGTATAACAAATCAGCCAATCAGCCGGTCGCTTTGCATCATTCGAGTTAGTGAGCTTTTTAGAGTATTCCAGCGCCTGGGGGGAAACTGGATTGCAAAGCAAAAGGGCCAGTTATATCCCACAAAAGCTTTTACACCGCTCCCAGAAAATGGGATTTGAGTCTATAAAATATACAAAATCACAGTTTCTAATATACGTAAATACTCTAAACAGTTAGTCTTTCTTACGCGGACGGCGTTTACGCAGTTTTTTAAAGCTAGCCAGAGTCCTTTTCTCTTTGGGGCGAGCCACTTTACAAGGAGGGCTATAACTCCTGGGTGAAGGGTGCAATATAATTGCATCAGAGGGTGTAGGATTATGGTCGGTGTATCCGCCAGTCGAAGTGCCGGGTTGATTGACATCAACGTCGGGGGAGAGGGGTCTAACGGCTTTAAGAGCTCGTTTTAAGACAGCCGCTCTGAACGAGAGCCGTGGGTGGACCATAGGCAGTTAGAAACCTCCGGGGTTTAATGGTTCTTTCCAACTCGCGTTCGCGGGCTCGGTATTCGTAAGGCCGTCGATATACTTCCTGTAACTCGGGGTGTGAGTTAACAAATAAGTCTCCATAGTCCGGATCCTGACGGATATAATTGATTAAGTTATAGGAATGAAGGTCGCTAGGATTAACACTCCTGAGAAATTTGCGTACAAATTTGGTTGAAATACATTCTCCGACGCGCTTCAGTAGTTCGTAACTCGATATGCGTGATTTCTGTTCGACAGAAGCGAATAGATAAGGATGGAACGCATAAACTCCTTCGTAAGCGCGTCCAGGATAATAACGATGGCGCGAATCACAATGTAAATCAGCGTTCGCTTCCCAAGCTCTGATGTAACGTAGTGTGATCATTTCATCTACGCTTTCCAAATCGCGATTAAAAGGGCAATCGAAACTGGCGTGTCCCTTTAGTTGACAATGGTGACATTGAGTCATAAATTGAGGGCAAACCGCAAAAATATGCAAGTTATTGAGTCTGCAATATGCGCAATAAATTTCCATCGTCGGTTGTTCTTGGAAATAGGAACAGCGGACGTTTGTGTCCATGGGCGTATCATGGTCTCTCGATGCGCATAACCGACAACGTTGCCTAGAAACATAGTTGGCATGTCGATAATCGTATGCAGTGAGACACTGTGGACCTTGATACCATTCTATGATGTAATCGTTGTCGCTGTTCCGGGGCGCGATAGGCTGAATCTCCTCAGATTCTAGACATATTGGTTCTTCTTCCAAGTGCATAGCTGAGGTGGGCGTGTCTGTCTCTTCAGGTGGACCTATTGTCTGAATTTCCACGACAGAATAACCTGTGGGGATTCGAGGTCTTTGTATAACAGAGGAGTGCAAGTTCTATATACAAATCTCTTTGAAAATGGCGAATCCAGCGCTATCCAACTTCTCTGCAGCTGAGTTTCTTAGGCTGAGCTGGGTCAAAGCGCGGTCTTTAAATTGGCTATCCACGTTGCGGAACGGGGTTAAAAATCGCCGGAAACATTCGAAGCGGATGAATTTATTATGTTCATCTAGCTTAGCGAGTTTGGTCCCAAGTATTAATGGATGGGCGCGTATAGTACGACTGCACACATCGGCTAGCCAACCGGCAAGTGCGGTGTTTTCAAAGATCGTGTAGATAGCTAAGGAGGGACGGAGTGGAACACTCATGAAGCTATACACGGCGCCAGGTGCGGTCAATGGTCCATCAAAGTATAATCGAGAATAATGGTCTCCGTATACTTGTTGATAGTTGATGGGATTTCCGACTTTGAAATTCCATCCGTATTCCTGAAAGGCAAGATGTCCGATGGAAGTTCGTTGCACCTTTGTAATGTTGCTAGACGTATTAGCATACATGGTGCGGAAGAAACCTCGACCTTCTGCCCAGGGAGCAATCAGCTGAGTATCAACGAAAGGGTATGGAATGTTCTCCATATTCCGAAAGTCGTTTTGGAGATCTCCATAAACAGCTGAGCCGATTTTAAGGATTCTTTCGTTGAACAACATCTCGAGTACGGGCTGGGGTAACATCGATCCATCGATACCCATGGCCGGTTTGCGTTCGGTGTCAATGACGTAACGCTGCGCGAGTTCGAATTGTCCATGTCGGAGATTCTTTTGTGTTTCGGTGAGAGTTTCAAAGGAATAATCAATCACGTCGGAACACGCTCGAGTAAACACGTGGGTAGAACCAGCTAATCCGCGTATGTGGATCATGCGCGTAGTTCCTAGTTCTCCGACCGGAACGCTACCTTCATTATCGTAGGTGACAACTCCATACATCTCAATAACATTAAGAGTTTCATTCCACTCCTTGGTGGCGTTCTCTAGGGTCATCCCTACTGGATGCCACAAGGTGGCGCATTGGTTAGCGTCAGGGAGATCACTATACTTCATGTGCCGAGTGGTATACGTCTCCACATTTCCATATCTTTGTATTTTCTCTTCTTCAAATAATACATCTAGATTCCAATGGACTAATCGAGTTTTAATAAATCCATCGAGATTATAAGGAGGTTCTATATCCTTCTCGATTCGAGAAATGTTATATGGTTTTCTAAATGAGTTTACCTTTACTAACTGATCCAGATGTTTCTGCAATTGTTCGAGTTCGACAATGTCTAGAGGATTTATTAGTGGTAGAAACTTTAAATTATGCGTCGGGTCTTCTGGTTTTACCATATAATATTGAGTCAGATTAACGTAATAAGGGTGGTCTTTAATCCCATAAAACGAGTTCTGTAAAGGTCTAGCGCATATGTTGACATCGTGTACCATACGACGGACAAGATCCGCTCGATTGTCCGGAGGTTCAACGAGTATACCGTCAACACGAGCGGCCTCGATCGGCGGACGCTGTAACATAGGGGCGTCAGCGATAAGATTTTGCGATCCTGTACTGATATCAACCGGTTGAGGTTGTATCGTCGCGAAGAGTTTGTCTCCGAAATGTGGAATCATCGAGGGATGACGGATGGTTTTAGAGTAGAGATCCGTCATAAGGATTTGAGCTTCAGGTTGGGCTAAAGCGGCTTCTTCTCTCTCGTCCATTTTCGTGTGTTTCTCTTCGAGTAGATTTTCTTCCGCTTGTCTCTGTAAGCGTTCATCTAAAAATTCTTGTAGAGAATACGTGCGTCCAAGCTCGATGTCCTCCTCGAGGTTTTGGATTTCTCTATCGAACTGTGGCAAGGCTAACTCCTTCACCGATTGGACTTGTTGTTGTAATTTACGTTTCTCTAAACAATCTTGTGTTCCCTTTCCGATCTTCTGTCGAATAGCGTCTAAAGCGTTTCTTATAACGCTCTCCTCGACTTCCGTGGCGGGTTGCATCGGGTTTAATCCTGGACGATTGTAAGGATCAAAGGGCGATATTAGCTGCCCGCGTCCCAATCCGGCTAAGTAGGATGGGCGAATGTCTAACGAACCCACTACCGGAGCACCACCGATTAATTGTTCGGGTAACACTAAGTCTTTGAACAGGGAATATAGTTCGGGAGGATCAGTGATACTGTTAGGATCAAGAGTTTGAGGTCTCACTAGGGAATGAGGAGGCCTGACCGAGTATTCCGGAACTCTGATCATGGGTTTATTCAGTGATCGTTTAAGACGAGCGATCGTAGGTGGTACGTCGAACAGGTTTCGCTCGAAACTCCCGTAAGTGTAACGCGTAAAGCTGTGTTTAGCGCAACGTCTCCGCGGATGTTTATGTCTTTCAGTTTGTTGGTTGGGTCTAGGGCATTCGTCACAATAATACCAAAGACGTACGTCCTGTAGAGGAAACGCGGGTGATCGTTCTCCAGTTTTGCAATATTCTTCCATTTGTTCAAAACTATCCGGGATAACAGGTAGTGGACGATCGGCGGTAAGATACATCATCGTGAAATAGAGCCGTTTGAGTTCTACCACAGGGTCATGATGTATACCTTGAGGATATCGAGTCTCTAGGTTCTGCTGACTGGCGATGTTGAGATAGGTTTCTCTCAAAAATTCTAGGTATTCGTTGAAGTCGATGCGTTTATCCGGTTCTTCAACGTTTTCTCTTTCCAGTCTATTACGAATAGAATTTTCGTGATCTATTCTCGGTTTATCATTACGACTCCGCTGGGTATGATATTTAAATAGAACCATTTCCCTCTCTGTATCTACATCGTCCGTATCATGTAAATCGATAGGATGGCCGGTAGTTAAGAAGTCCATATACGTACCATTACGATTCGTATAGCGAGCGGTGAATTTTCTTTTCGATAATCCAATTCACGCGCAAGTTGCTCTTGGGACATCGGCGGTTCGATATAACGACCATCGTCCTCTGTAATGGTGGGATCGGCTTCACCGCATATTAAGCTATCCACAAATGCTTGTAAAGGTCGAGTATATCGCTCCCTAATACCAAGATCATCTTCTATCAACTCCGTCATATCTGCTATCTGAGTTTATTAATATCACAATGAGTTTATGTTTAGGCGAGCGGGCGTCGCTGCCTACCTCTCTTTGCCCCCGGACAGTGGGATTCTCAGCGCCGATGTACCGTCGTCGCGGTGTTTACGCCAACATGTAGCAACAGCATGACAACGATAACCGGCACAAGTCACTCCACTGTCCGTCCCAAAGGCTTGGATCCACTTGAGGTTCTTTCTATAGGAGAGTTGGGCTACTTTTGCAATTGCGACTAGCTACTGTAAACATACTTTAGCAGTAACATTCACCTATAAACACACAAATTCCACACAACTGTCACCAATTGTACACATACAGGCCATTTGTCCGTTAGTCAATGCCTTCCAGAATGTCACGTTATTACTGTGTATCCTTGGATACTAACAGTGTGCTATGTATTCTCTATGCTATGCAATGGGACAAGCTTTCTATTGTTCTTTTAACTTGCTTCTAATTCTAGCGTGGGTGTTGCTATGGTGACATTATGGAATGCTAGCGGTAGAATTAGGGTAATTCTCATGCATACAGATCTGGAATGCTATTTAATAGTAATTCTTTAATTGTCAATATCCTCTTTATGCATGATTTTATTAATTTTATCGGCTATTGACTATATGTTGGAGATTCTCGCACTCTAATACACTCAATAGGATGAATCTCCGCTCCCATGATCTATTAATTAATGGAATTTTGGGAATGTTATAAATTGCACAAAATGACAATTTATGAAATTCATTTAAAATATGAATTTAAATTTATTCCCGTGAATTTTATTATTTGATGTTAAAATTGACACAATTTTTATTCCAGAGCATGTCTGGGGACTGAGGATCCTTAATTCTATAAAATTGTCCTTTAAGAGTATCGGTAAGTGCTGCGATATCTTAATTGACTAGAAATTTTAAAGGATCTGAATTTTACAGATTTTAATAAATATTAAATTAATATTTAAGATGGGCACCGATTTATTCCAGAACTTGTCTGGGGACGTTAACCACTGATTCTAGAATTTGTCTTTCAAGTATATCGGTGGGTGCCGCGATATCTTAATCGACTAGAATTACAGATGGTCAAAAGGTTTAACAGATTTATTTGCGTTTTACGCTACTGTTAGGGACATCACGCTACTATATGTATTATTTAATATAAGGTAGAAGAGCAATATCGCACGAAGCAATGTCAGTGTGAAGAGGCAAGTCGTTTCCAAGGTCTTCCCAGAGCTTGGTTTAGCCGAGACACGAGGATCTGAACTTTGCATTCCTAATACTCTGCCTACCAATAATACTTGAATATAGTAGTGGCTTTATTGTACTTTAATAAGTACGGACATTTCATCTTACTGTAGTCACGTATTTATAATATGATACGGACAGTAAGGAAAGAGAAAAATTATTTCTCGCCGTCATACTAAATATATATTATATATGTAATTACGTAATAAACACTAATATATTGCACTAATCTACTTAATAATCTAAAATAACCTTCTACTAAATAAAATTGAATAAAAACGATTATAATAAAGTACATAATAAAGTTCGCATATAAAAATATAATAAAAATAGATAAAACAATATAGTCATACACCTACTCCAGACGTTGTTTCGCTCAGTATTAGGCCATGGCTCAATTTGCGGTCTGCATTCAGCAGTCTGTATATAGAAGGGCATGAAGAACGAGCCTATTGCTTTTAATTCTAATTTGTTGGACTGAAACAGAAATAGGTTAATTACGACTGGCAGACTGGTGATGGGTGCGATATTATGTTACTACATCATGTAGGCTAAGGCAGTAGGCCAAGGGCCATTATGTAACCACTGTACCGTTACCGGCTTACTGCAGTAACTTTACTGCAGTACCATAACCGCCGTACAAGTACCGTAATAATACACTTTAGAGTATTCTTAGTTGTATTATTGATCTTAACCCGTCATTCTAACAATACTGTACTAAAATGAAATAACGTACCGTCGTATAGGACGGTAATATATTTGTATTAAGGGTACCTGATTAATGTTTGGTGTACAAAAGTAATAATACCGGTACCAATCCAGTTTCTCTATATATACCTGTATTCAGCTGTCTTAATATATTTTGTATTAAGAGTATCTGATTAATGTTTGGTGTACAAAAGTATTAATACCGGTACCAATCCAGTTTCTCTATATATACCTGTATTCAGCTGTCTTAATATATTTTGTATTAAGAGTACCGGATTAATGTTTGGTGTACAAAAGTAATAATACCGGTACCAATCCAATTTCTCTATATATACCTGTATTCAACAGTCTAATTTAATAGGCCGTATATACACCATGAACTTGTATATATAATTCCTTTTGATTTATATAGTGATTATATATCTTAATTACCGGTACAAATGGGATATGAACTGGTTCGAATCTTTACGTAACTTTACTACTTTCGACAGTTCGAGATATGGTTGTATGTTTTGTTTATGTATATAGTTCTGTAATTTGACAAGTAGATTAAAGAAGTAATGAATGCGACAGTCTTCTTTGTTTGTACTGGTTATTGAAATTGGGTGGGTTATTTGATATTGGGACCGCTAAAACTGAAAACATTATTGAAAGCAGAAATGGAAGTTCCCACAAATTTGACTGAATGCAGTGAAATAATTTGAAACCCCACTTTTTCACTGAATGCAGTGAAACAATTCGAACCAGACTACCCAGAAATATGGAAGCAGCCAAGTCCAGCAGGACGGCTGCAAAAGCAAAATTAACCAGAAAACTATCTGTATTAAATGCTTTGGGACCAAAGGACTCCATTGAATCATGGAATGCCGCATGGAATGCAGTTAATGCTGCAGTTGATCTTGTCCATGAAAACCATGAAGTTTATGTTGAAATGCTGAGTGACTCTATTGTAGGTGGCTCACTTCAGCCGGCAGACCAAAAACGTGAAGAAAAGTGGTTAAATGTCGAGAAGGCTCGATATGATAATGCAAAACTTGTTTGGCAAAATGGATTGAAGACAGCACTGGAGAGAGAAAGGAATATTAAATGTCATCAGTTTGATATGCTAACTAAAAGGTTAGATCATTGTTTAATAACGGATATCACACCTAAGGAACGCCAAGGTATGATATCAACTGTTAGTGGGCTGATGTCTGATGTGAAAAGTTCCAAAGAAGCTTGTGAAGCTTTAAATAGCTCTGTTATGTCTTATTTAGATGATAGTGAACTCGATAGTGCAATGGTTTGGAGTGAAACTGTGAATGATACTTTCTATTCTATGAAAGCACGAACTGACAACTATTTAGCTGTAAACCAAACTATAGGCAGTGGTATGGGTTCACTTTCATCAACTGGTTTGAGAGATACCTCACTGGAAAGTGGATCTCATTCAACAGGTGCTGTCCGAATGGATCGAATTAAACCACCAAAGTTTAATGGAACATGCCGGGGCTATATGGATTGGTCACGCAGGTTTAAGGGTTTAGTAATTCCTGGTAGAAATAAAACGGAAGTATGTCAACTACTATGGGAATCTGTTCCGACACAATATCAATATTTAATGAACAACTTACCATTGGATGATTATGAGGCCATGTTTAGTGTTTTGGAAAATCAGTTTGGACGGCAAGCATTTACTATAAGTGCTGTTGTTGATGAAATTGATGCATTAAATAGTCCCCGTGATAATGATCAAATTGTAAAGTTTGTAGAAACAATTGAACGGGCTATTATTGATTTAGAGGGTCAAGATGCGTTAACAGAAATTAGCAATACGACAGTTTGCAGAAAAATTGAAAGGAAACTTCCTGAACCATATTATGGTGAATGGGTTAAAAGTATTGCTGAGGAAACTGATCTTGCTGGAGATCATAGGTTTAATAAGTTAGTGAAATTTCTACGCAGCTTGAAGATAAGAGCAGAATATATGATAGTTGACATCCAAAAAGCAGGAGTTGTGAAGCCGTCATATGTTAAGCAAAATGCAACACCGTTGAAAACTTCTCAGACACATTATACAGTTTCAGAAATGGGAAACTCTGTAAAATGCCGAGTTTGTTTTGGAACTAAACATGTTCTGTGGAAGTGTGATAAATTTATGTCAATGAAACCAAGTACACGGGTACGTGTTGTGCGGGCAAAAGGAATATGTATGGTATGTTTGGAAGTCGGACATATAGCATTTAACTGTCCAAATACATCTTGGGCAAGAATTTGTAAGGAATGTTCTGACCTAAAACATAATGTTTTATTGCATTTTCAAAGTGGAATTCACAAAAAGGGAAACAGTACTAGCTGTGCAAAGACCGAAACCCCAGCCAAAGAAAGTCAAACGCATACCACCCTTGCAAAAAATGGCACAGAAAAGGAATTACCTTGTATTATGATGATACAATTTGTGAAATTATTTGGTGGAGCAGAAGAGGGTGTGATGTTTGATCAATGCAGTGACACGCATTATATTACATTTGAACTAGCAAAAAGATTAAATCTGCAAGGGGAGAAGTGTACGTTAGATCTACATGGGATAGCTGGCTTAGAAACTTTTATTGATACTTATCGTTATGTTGTTAAAATCCAGACAAAAATTGGTAAATATAAAGAATATTTGATGTATGGATTGGAGAAAGTTACTTCTATCTCTACCCATGCCGACCCAAATGTCTTATCTGAACTCTTTCCTTATATGTCGAAAAGGGATTTACGTCGACCAGAAAAAATTTCATTAATGATCTCTTTACGTAATGCGACCAGTATTCCATACCCTGTGGATAATGTTGGTGAGTTAGTATTATATCATGGCATACATGGTTATGCTATTGGTGGTGCCCATGAAAGGTTAGCAGAACATATGTGTTGTTCAGCATTGGAAAGCTCAACATATGCAGGGTTTACAATTTTCATTTCATACAACTCCATCTGCTGATAAAGAAATACAACAGTTGGTCAAACATTTTTGTTATGACCAAATTGGAGCAACATGTAT
Organism: Nemertoderma westbladi; assembly: GCA_032718475.1. Lineage (NCBI taxonomy): Eukaryota > Metazoa > Xenacoelomorpha > Nemertodermatida > Nemertodermatidae > Nemertoderma > Nemertoderma westbladi. The sequence continues at coordinate 93,101 of JAUCBJ010009042.1, read as the reverse complement.
ACCTCGTTGTGGTGGTTGTCGGTGTGGTGGATGTCAAGCCGGTGGTAGAGAAATGAGTATAAAAGAAGAGAGAGAACTAACTTTAATTGAAAAAGGTTTGACTTTTAAACCTAATGGTGATAACCATACCGAAGACCCACATTGGGATTGTAGCTACCCATATGTGATGGACCCCAAACTGTTACCAAATAATCTCCCTGCAGTAAAGGCAGTATTTTTATCAACTGAAAAAAGACTTAACAAGCAGCCTGAGTGGAAAAAAGTATATGGTGATCAAATACAAGATATGGTAGATCGTAAAGCAGCACGTAAACTCTCTGATGAGGAAATGATGCAATGGCATGGACCAGTTTGGTATGTTTCTCATCAAGTTGCCCTAAACCCACATAGTAAATCAACACCAGTTAGACTTGTATAGAACAGTAGCCAAATATATAAAGGGGTATCATTGATTTCTGTTCTTGCTAAAGGACCTGACGTTTTAAACCCACTACCCTTTGTACTTCAACGATTTAGAGAAGGTGTATTTGCTACTATTGGTGACATAAAGAAGATGTTTAATTCTGTTTACCTGGATGATAATGAGATACATATGAAACGGTTTCTATGGAGAGAAAATGAAAAGGATAAAATTGAAACATATGTCTGTTTACGAGTGAATATGGGTGATAAACCAGCACCATCGATATCTATGCAGACTGTGTCAAATACTGCAGGTATGGAAAAGTTTAGATGCTATCCAACAACTGTGGATACGATAAAGAATAGTTCATTTGTAGATGATATTATGGATTCTCGTGATACAATGGAAGAAATTGTAAAGTTGCAGGAAGAAGCAACAGAAATATTAACCTATGGTGGTTTTAAGATAAAGCATTGGTTGACATCTGGGCAGGCTCTTGAGACTGAGACCTCAACTGTCAAATTATTACATTCAATAGGAAATGATGAAACTGGCGCCCTTGGTCTGGGTTATGATACAATTAAAGATGAGTTGTATGTACGATCATCTGTTAATTTTGGAAAGAAAGTTGGTAAGATTAGACAAGATGATAATGTCAAAACTGGTGAAGTATTAGAAAACTTACCACCAAAGATAACAAAACGTATACTCCTGAGTCAATATGCTGGTTTGTTTGATCCACCTGGATTTGTTCTTCCCGTGAAGATGAAAGGTGCAATATTATTTAGAGAAACATGGCAGATGTGTAAAACCAAAGAAGGTAAAATAACAGGTTGGGATGACCCAATTGATGAGAAGTTGGTTCCTAAATGGATATATGTTCTAGAACAATTTATTAATGTTAATCAATTGCGATTTCCACGGAGCTTGAAACCTGATATTTATTTGAAATCCCCGATACTAATAACATTTTCTGACGGTTCAGAGAAAGCTAGTGGGGCTGTGTTATACATACGATGGCAATGTGGCGAAAGTGATCAGTATTTGGTGAGATTTATAGAAGCAAAAGGTAAACTGGCACCTTTGAATTTCAAAGGAGATGTAGTAAAAACTGAAATGAATGGTGCAGTTTTTGCAGCCAGGCTTCGAGTAAATCACTTAAAGTGTACAAAAATGCAATATAGTCGATTCTATCACTTTGTTGATTCAATGACTGTGCTTGGTGCAATCAAGAAGGATAGTTATGGATATCAGACATTTTTTGCAAATAGAGTTGGTGAAATTCAAACGGTATCAGATCCCAATGATTGGTCATGGGTAAAGGGAGAAGACAATCCAGCTGATCTAGTGACAAGGGGTTCTACGTCTGATTATGTCCAGAATGACTCATTCTTTCATCAAGGACCTTTGTGGCTGTTGGAGTCAGAAGCAAATTGGCCAATTGAAACTAATGTTTCATCAGAAGGACAACTGGAGGTTCTGAAAATTCATAGAAAGGCATTTACACAAGTAACAACTGCAAATACTACGGAGCATGAAATCAGTAAAATGTATTATAAAGTTAATTCAACCTCCTTTATTGAAACAATTGACCCAAGAAAATTCAGTGAGTTTAGAAAATTGGCGCATTGTGTTGCTGCGGTTAAAGTGTGCTGCGAGTGGTGGCTAAATAAATTGCGAAGTAAACAAGGGAAGCTATCAATACCTAATCTAACTCCACCAGTCAAGGTGGGAGGAAATGGTCGCAAGTATATGATACTTACACCGATGGAAATTAAAGAAGCTGAATGGATTATTTACTTATCTCAGCAAAATGAAATTCCCAACTCCACTATACACAACCTAGTGGCTTATAAAGATAAATTGACAAATGTACTGAAAACAAGTGGTCGTGTTGGAACTGATAGTATTACACCTGGTGTTGGTGTCCCAATACTAACCCGTGGTTATATAGCAAATCTACTTGTACGATCTGCTCATCAACGAGGCCATCGGGGAGTGGAAGGTACCTGGGCTAAAGTGAGATCTGTTGTGTGGATAATTCGAGGAAGGACACTAGTTAAACGTATAGTATACAGTTGTGTATTATGTAAGCGATTGAAACCAAAGTCTCTTCAACAGGTAATGGCTGAGCTACCTATTTGTCGTACAAGCCCAAGTCCACCATTCAAATATACATCTTTAGATTTATTTGGCCCTTTAGTTTTGAAAGGGGAAGTGAATAAACGAAGTTATGGCAAAGGTTGGGGAGTTGTATTAACATGTCTTGCATCCCGGGCTATCCATGTTGAAATTGCATGTAATTATGGGACTGAAGCATTTATGGTAGCTTTTGCTCGATTTCAAGCTCTAAGGGGTTCTCCAAGTATAATTTACTCTGACCCAGGAAGTCAGCTCAGTGGAGCAGCTTCTGAACTAGCTCAATACTACAAATCATTAGATCGTGATGAAATAAGAAGAAAAACACGGCTATCTTTAGATGATAAAATGGAATGGAAATTCCATGCTCCAGGTGCTCCGCATGCAAACGGAGCAGCAGAATCTGCTGTAAAACTGGTTAAACAAGCTCTGAATTCTACTAATGTAACTTACAGAAACCTACAGGTTGGAGATGTTGTTTTAGTTCAACCGAAGGAGTCTACATTAAAGGGTGATTATCGTATTGCCATTGTGCTATGTGTCTATCCAGATAGCAAGGACATTGTCCGGCGCGTAGATATTGGTTACAAGAACTTTGCTAAGGAACCTGTATATCGTTATAAGGGTCGTGCATATACAAAGGTGAATCGTGATGTTCGATCTCTTGTATTATTGCTTCCAGCTGGGCAGACTGAAACTGAAAGTAAACTAGATGAAAGTAAGAGTGAAGCTTTGATTGGAAATTATTGAAAAAAGAATTCTGAATAGATTAAAATCTATTTCAAATTTAAAAGCATAGACTCGGGTGGGAGGTGTTTCGCTCAGTATTAGGCCATGGCTCAATTTGCGGTCTGCATTCAGCAGTCTGTATATAGAAGGGCATGAAGAACGAGCCTATTGCTTTTAATTCTAATTTGTTGGACTGAAACAGAAATAGGTTAATTACGACTGGCAGACTGGTGATGGGTGCGATATTATGTTACTACATCATGTAGGCTAAGGCAGTAGGCCAAGGGCCATTATGTAACCACTGTACCGTTACCGGCTTACTGCAGTAACTTTACTGCAGTACCATAACCGCCGTACAAGTACCGTAATAATACACTTTAGAGTATTCTTAGTTGTATTATTGATCTTAACCCGTCATTCTAACAATACTGTACTAAAATGAAATAACGTACCGTCGTATAGGACGGTAATATATTTGTATTAAGGGTACCTGATTAATATTTGGTGTACAAAAGTAATAATACCGGTACCAATCCAGTTTCTCTATATATACCTGTATTCAGCTGTCTTAATATATTTTGTATTAAGAGTATCTGATTAATGTTTGGTGTACAAAAGTATTAATACCGGTACCAATCCAGTTTCTCTATATATACCTGTATTCAGCTGTCTTAATATATTTTGTATTAAGAGTACCGGATTAATGTTTGGTGTACAAAAGTAATAATACCGGTACCAATCCAATTTCTCTATATATACCTGTATTCAACAGTCTAATTTAATAGGCCGTAAATACACCATGAACTTGTATATATAATTCCTTTTGATTTATATAGTGATTATATATCTTAATTACCGGTACAAATGGGATATGAACTGGTTCGAATCTTTACGTAACTTTACTACTTTCGACAGTTCGAGATATGGTTGTATGTTTTGTTTATGTATATAGTTCTGTAATTTGACAAGTAGATTAAAGAAGTAATGAATGCGACAGTCTTCTTTGTTTGTACTGGTTATTGAAATTGGGTGGGTTATTTGATATTGGGACCGCTAAAACTGAAAACATTATTGAAAGCAGAAATGGAAGTTCCCACAAATTTGACTGAATGCAGTGAAATAATTTGAAACCCCACTTTTTCACTGAATGCAGTGAAACAGACGTATCACATTGGGGAGTCCCTAGATGTTTGAGGAATTAGGGAGGTGGTCGTGGGAAGAGTGTCTTGCCTTCCATAGTTTCCGGAGAGTTCTCTGTCTCTTTCCAGTAAACATAAACGACCAACTGGGCGGTTGAGTTGTTGCGTCTCAAAGATTATGCCTGGCTTCTTGAAGTTACGCCGCATGACGACGAGTTCTACCGAGCGTACTAAACCATCATCCGAGATGTGAGTCTCGATGATACGACCTGTCTGCCACCGTTTACGTGGGAGGTCTGAATCTACAATAAGCACCATATCTCCGGCGCTGACGTTTTCTTGCTGCGCAAACCACTTAGTTCGAAGTTGTAGCGTGGGCAGATAATGTTTCTCGAAATGGTCAGCGAAACGATGGGATAGCAACTGCATAAGTTGCCAAGTTCGACGGCAGTATTCGTCTCCGTCGGCAATCTCCGATCGTGGGAGCATGGCTACAGGTTTCTTCAGTAGGAAGTGCGCGGGTGTTAGCGCTTCCAGGGAATCGGGACTCGATGAGACTGGCATAAGCGGTCTCTCGTTGAGATAGGCAGCTATTTCCTCCATTAATGTCCGCAAAAGTTCGTTCGTGAGATACGCGCGGCATGGCACTATAAAGTGAAATGCGGTCTTGACACTTCTAATTAATCTCTCCCAACTTCCTCCCCACCAAGGGGCGTCGGCGGCGTTGAAGGTCCAGCTAGACGCTGTTATCCTTAGCTGATCGTCCACCTGTCTTTGGTTCCAGTCCTTCACGTAAGCCTGTATTTCGTTGTTGGCACCAATGAAGTTCGTTCCCTTATCCGATCTCATGGTATTACTCGTCCCGAAGCGAGCGAATTGTCGGCGTAAACTTAAGACGAAGCTGTTGGTAGATAGATCGTTCACCATATCGAGATGGATGGCTCTACAAGTCATGCATACGAAGATGACACACCATCTCTTGACTATAGTCCTAGCACGATATACTTCAATAGGGCCAAATAAATCTACACCAGTATTAGTAAAAGGTGGTTCATAGAAGCTTACTCGTTCCCTAGGTAATTCTGCCTCTCGCTGTGTTAAAGGCCTACTGAATGCTTTCCTACAGGGTATGCAGTTCCTAAGAACTTGGTTCAGAGCTCTACGGGGTTTATCAAAATAATAGCGAGTTCGAATTTCGCTAAGAACTCGTTCTCTACCAGCATGATAAAGTTTACTGTGAACATCTACAATCATCTTGATTTGTACTTCAAGATTTCTAATGAGTATGGGGAATTTAGTGTCAAAGGATAATGGCGCATTGGTGAGCCTTCCTCCAACACGTATTAACCCATCTATCATTGTGCTAGAGAATCGATCCCTTAAGCGCATCTGCGGATTTCTCAACAACAGGAAATACTTATCGGAATCCTCATAGCATTGCAGGAGTCTCAGTATCTGCTTATTGGTTTCTTCATGCTCCTGCTAACTAATTTTCTCCTTTAGAAACCGGTCGGATGTCTTATATTTGGGTAAATTTTTAATAACATAAACTTGCGCAGATGTCAATGGAGCGGTATCACTAATGGTCTTCGTCCTGGAATAGTGATGATAAAAACATCTCCTTAAATACGTGACGGCTTTACAGAGCCGATTCCAGGAACTGTAGTGATGCATTGCTCTCTGCAGCAGGGGTGAGATTCCTTGCGAGATGTCTGGTATTCCAGATTTCCAATCTCTATCTCTAATTTCCGCAACAGACTTACTTGTGGCGAGGGATTGTGGATCCGACGCATCGTTTCCGGAAGTATGTAATACAGATAGATCGATCGTCGGTTTAAATAACTTCGATTTACTCGCCCGGGTTTTAGGTTTGACTGTCTCCACTCCCTTGGCTTGTCTAATCTCCGCCGTAGTAAGGTGAGGAGGCCATTCATCCTCTTCCTTGCTCAGGAAGTCGGGTCCACCCAACCAGTCTGGAGTATCTATCAGTTCCTGTGGAGTCGCTCCCCTGGAGGCGATATCGGCTGGATTAATCGTACCAGGGCAATGTCTCCATTGATCTATCTTTGTGCGACTAAGAATAATAGCTACCCTGTTAGTAACAAAAACGCTGAACTGACAGACTTCATTGGTTATATACTCCAACACGAGTAAAGCGTCGGTCCAATAAACAGTTTTCTCCAGTGGATAGTCGATTTGTTCTGTTACATTCCGGCCGATGGCTGTAGCGTATAAAGCCGCCTTTAACTCCGCTCGAGGAACCTTTAACTTGTTGTTAATCAATGCCTTAGAGGTAACCAAGGCGACCTTGATTCCATCCGGAGTTTCGACTTGCAGATATGCCACTATACCTATTCCCATGTCGCTGGCGTCTCCAAACACATGGAGTTGATAGGAATAAGTAGGGAGAACATGACCAAAATATGCACGGGAAATTATAAAGCTCTCGATGGCAGGTAGAGAATCTTCCCATTTCATCCATTTCTTTAACAGTTCTCCCTTAAGCGGATCGTCCCATGAGTGGTTTTCAAGCCACATTTGTTGTACTAAACTCCGAGCAATCAATATAACTGGGCTAATAAATCCCAATGGGTCGAAATAAGTGCTCAGGGTACTTAAACAAATCCGTTTGGTCCGAACTGGATTATCTCGCTGTTTGAGCTGAAAAAACAGGATATCTCTTTCAGTGTCCCACTTCAAGCCAAGCGTCTTGGTTTCTGGAAGATCATCCTTTATTAAGTCTAGGTCTTTCGCTCCTCGGTCTTCTACCGGTATCGCTTCCAGAAACTCACGGGAGTTGCTGGTGAATTTCGTCAGTCGAAATCCACCTCTTTTCAAACACTCTACTGTTCCTTTCGCGACATCAATGGCTTCTTCTACTGATGGAAGGGACCTTAAATTATCGTCCATGTATATATTACGCTCGATGTTGTCTATCACCTCTTTTGAGAAGGCGTCTCGGTTGTCATTCGCAGTGGTCCGCACCACGGAGCAGGCGTTGGAAGGGCTTGATATGATCCCAAAAGCCTGGATGGTCATCCAGTACTCTACCGGTTTCTGGTTGAGATCTCCTTCAGGCCACCACAGAAATCTCAGGCTGTCTCTATTTCTATCCAGCGCCTTGACTTGTAAGAACATTCCTTCTATATCGGAGGCGAACGCAATGGAATATTGTCTTAATCTTAAAAGTATTCCCAACAAAGATTGGAGTAAGTTGGGTCCTGGTAACAACTCGGAATTGAGGGATTGGCCCATATATAGAGCGGAGCCATCGAATACGACTCGTACTTCATGGGGTTTACCGGGTTTGGGAACGTAATGATGTGTTAAGTAATACGTTCTCTCAGTCACTGGTGTTCCTTCCGGTACTCGCTCAGCGTATCCCTTTGTAATAAATTTCTTCAACTGAGTTTGGTACATTTCTTTAGCTGAAGCATTAGCCGTAAGGCGTCGATGTAATTGAGTGATTCTTTTCTCTGCCAAGGGTCTGTTATTTATAAATCTAGTTTCTCGTTTTCGAAACGGTAGTCCGATTTCATATCTACCTTGATCTTTTAAAAAACGTGTAGTTGTTTCCTGGATTTGCTTGGCTCTTTCTTCTTCTATCGATAGGGCCTTATCGTATGAATTGGGCTCTACCAATTCTTGAGTAAAGAATCGTACGGCGAGTTCGTCCCGAGTTCTAACGTTGTAGCGCTCTATCTCGTCATTTAGTTCGTCATTGTAATCAATGGGTCCCGATGGGCGAATCAGTTGACATAGGTTCACCTGATTTTTCCAAGTTTTGTTTTCTGTAAGTAGGTCGATTGTGTTCTCTTCATCGAAGAGTTGTTAGATGTCGTCATTATCTGAGGAGTATGGTGTTCCCTCAGTTAGTTCGTCCACCTCACCGCTCTCCACTTCCCAATCGTTTACTTGGTATATTCGTTCTTGTGGCATTCTCTCTTCGAGAGTTTTGCGGGAAGGGCCAGTAAAGTACCAACCTACTCTAGTTCTTACCGCATAGGTTTGCAGTGGCTGCGGTTGAGCAGGCCGTTTCTCCAATGTCTCGAGCGCCTCATGCGCGTTTTGGCCGATGAGTATTTGCAATCCAGGATAATCTGTCTGGAATCGAGGTATCTTAAGATGTTGGATGCTCTCATCCTCGTCCCAATTATAAAGGTCTGCTTGAGTAGTAGCGAAGTTCTTTATAGCCACCATTTTTACCGACCTTATACCTTGTGCTCCTAATTTATCCTGGGGGGTGGACAACACACCTACATAGTAATCTGCCGTTAGGGTAGATTTCCAAACCTGCATAATTCCTGACATATTCAATTTAGTCCGGAATTTGGGTTGTCTAGCAAAGATATCTTCGGCTAGTTCTTGATCGATGAATGTTCCTGTGCTGCCGGAGTCAAGGAGGGCGTTCACTATGTAACTTTTGTTAGGACCATGAACTCTTACCTGCACTACAGGAAATTCTCTGATTCCTACGTTGGAAGTTGGAGCTTTCCAAGATGGTTGTCTGGCAAAAGTAGTTGGGGGGAACTCATTGTCGGTGTCCTTTTCATAAGTAAGTGCTCGATACACCGCGGTATTGATTAGATAACAGGATTCGTTGGCGTCGGAGAATTCGTCAGTATAGAATCCTTCCATCTCAGATTCTTGATCAGTGTCATTTACATCACTGAATTGGACATGTAGTTCGGGCTCACTTACCTGACTCGGGTTGTCTCGTTCGAACTCACTGTGTAACAAGATGTGATGTTTCGCGCCACACTTTGCACACTTTACGTCGGAGTAACAGGTTCGCCGTTGGTGTCCTGGTCTGAGGCAATTATAGCATAACCGCTTATCCCACACGACTGCACGTCTGTCTACAAGGGATTTCTTTAGAAATTCAGCACACGCACTCAAACGGTGGGTCCCGTCGCACAGCGCACAGTTAGGTTTTATGTTACTCACTTTACCTTGGGTAACCTGATGCACTCTCGTTCTTTCTTCGGGCTTTCTTCCGTGCATTCTGTTAGGAGACTGAGGAGGGGTCTTGGCAACCTGTTCTCTCCAATCGTTGGTTCGAGCCTTGTATTTACTTACGTCTTTTGGGGTTTTGTTAACGTAGTAAAATTTGTCAGTGTCTTTCCCGCTGTCCTCTTCTTGAGAAGCTTGGCTTTCGCCGTCGTCAGTGTAACACACCGGTGTGACTCTTCTCCTAGAAACGGGTTTCTCACTTACCTTATTTTCCGATGTTTTTTCTCTGGACTGCTTGATGAGTTGTAGTTTTACTTCACCATCTAAGAAGGACATGAGATCAGCCATGGTAGGGCTTCGTCGTTGCTGCTCATTCATATACAACACTTTCTTGTCCCAGCGTGTACATACTCCACCCTTTGGTAAAGTAGAGACTACTGCTCCAATAACCATGGAACTCTGATATTCATGAGACTTACCTAACCAGTCCAATTGTCTACAGATCCCCTGAATCTCATCGGAAAACTCTATAATCCCGCTACTAAGGAAGTTTCGGGGGGCTACTAATTTTGCATACAAATACTTAGCTATGTTATCCTTGTTACCATACCTGATGTTTAATGTATCCCAAACTTGTCTTAATCCTTCTGGATGTCCAATAAACTTTAACGCCATTAACTTGGGAGGTCCTTCCAAACACTTGATGAGGAACCTAAGTTTCTCTCCGTTAGATAGTACAGAGTTCTGTATGCTATCTTTGTAATATTCATTGAAAGGTAACCATTTCATCTCATCTCCATTGAATTTGACGATCTCTCCCACTTTGACCGCTTGGCGGGCTTCTGTTCTAGCCATCTGACGCATAAAGCTTTCTTGGGCCATCGTGTTATTTAATATCGAATTATCGGTATATAAATTTCTTGGATCATTATCAGTTCTATAGGGAATATCATTAACAACAGGTTTATAATCACCCCTAATAGGGTTTGCTATAGGAGTTTCTACTTCACTAGCAGTATAGATGCGTGTAGGCTCCACACCTTGCGCATGTAATACTTCAGACCTAACAGGTTGACACAATGTTACTGGGGGTATTGGTATACCCTTTTGTATATTGACTAATTTGTCACGTTCTAGCGCGATGCTTTGCTTCACTTCTTGCAATTCTGCCCTACTTTCCCTTACTGTTCCCTTAAGTTGGTAGACAGTCTCCTGCATCTGTCCGAGCAGGAGATTCATCCCCCGCCGTCCCTCCTCTACCCACTCGACCGCCGAAGCGGGAGTCGCCAACATTGTAGCGGGCTGACGTGGGACGACGGGAGACAAATCTTTGATTTCTCTCTCAGCTTCCAGGACAGGGATATTCTCATGGACTGTTCTACCGGGTACAGGCAGTGTAGAACTGTGTAAAGGAAATTTAGAGTTAAGCTCTGGAAGTACAGGGGTCTCTAGCACAGGAGTGGCTTTGGTAACGACAGGCCCAATTATTTCAGGCTCATCAACTATTGTAGGGAGTCCTTTGACATGAATAATTTGTTCTGTGGGTTCTGTACTACCTAAGTCTGTGCTATCTAGTTGTCTTCTAACCGCTGGGGGCAAATCAGGCAATTTGTGACGGTGAGATGTTTTTCTACGCCTGCCTAGACGAGATCTATTTCCTCCGCCCTCAGGATGGGTGGTCTCGCCTTCCTCCGATGATGTGTATCCTTGGCGCTTGGGAGTAGATCGACTCCTCATCTGCATTTGACTAGCAGTTAACTGTTTATTTATGCAGTCTTGCGTCTCTTGAAGATTTTCCAACTCCAGTTGTGTGGTCTCTTCAGACGCTCTCTGTTCTGCGTCTGCCAATGCCATTGCTGCTGCTGCTTTGGCTGCTTCCACTGCCGCTGCCGCTTTTGCTTCTGCTACTGCCTCTGCCGCTTTCGCCGATGCTACTGCCTTTGCCGCTTCCACTGCCGCTGCCGCTTTTGCCTCTTCCACTGCCGCTGCCGCTTTCGCCGCTGCTACTGCCTTTCTGTCCTCTATCCGTTTTTTCTTTATTTGTTCTTCTTGGACTCTAGCGAGGCGGAGTTTTTCATCAAATTTAGCTTGGTTTGCAGCTAACATTTCCTCATCGATTGAGTCCAACACAAGCTTGGCTCCTTCACTATTGGGGCGAAGTCCAGCCAGTCGTCTCCTCAATTCTTCATCACCTAGGAAACGTTGATAGTCTGACAGATAGATGTCTATGGCGTCTCTCGTTCGCGGTCTCCCTGCGGTCACTTCGCTTTCCTCTTGAGAAAAGGTGGCATCAGTTGATTCTTCATAGGTTGGTCGCTCCGCCAGCTGGGATTTCCACTGGGCCGTTTCTTGTACTTTGAGACCCACCCGCTGGAACCAAGTCTTGACAGCAACCTGCAACGACGTGTCCTGTCTTCTTTTGGAAGTTTCCTCAAAGGCTGATAGGATTAGTCTAATGCGTAGGTTTTTTTCGCGTACTTGATATAGCAGCTCTTCCTGCTCTTGAGGTCTTTGGGGTTGTCGAAACAGTTGTTCTTCTAATCGCTCCAAGGAGCCGAAGAATCCCTGCACACATCCTGCTGCCGACCTCTTCCAAACAGCTGGATCCATCGTATCTTTAGCTACTCCCATCCTGTGTATATCTTCCCAAGTAGCTTCGGACAAAGCTAACGGGAGTCCGGGTCCGGGAAAGTTCCATTGTGACTCGACAATAGACATCAATTCTTCCCTGGCGTATCCCGCATAACTATCTTGGGTCGCTCGCTTACTTCTCGCCCAATCGACTTGGTGTTCCTCCACCGCAATCAATATTGTAGTTAGCACTGCGGCAGGAAGGGTGAGAAGGGGATCCGAGTAGGCTGTAGCCGCCATCTGCACTCCGCGTTCGGGGGTCAGCTCTACAGTATCCGAACTACTGGAGCTATCGGGTCGCTGGGAACGAGTTTCTTGACTAGGCTGTTGCTGCTGTTGGACAGCTGCTTCCTGGTTCCGTTTGACCTTGGCCCGAGTGCCGATGATAGACCTACGGTGTTGGATTAGCTTAGGGTCTGATACTACTACTGGAGGGATGACCTTTCTTTCAGTAGGAGGTGAGCTGAACTCCTTTCTTAATCGCTCCACACTCCTATCTGTCTCACAGATGGTTGTATCGATTAGACTGTCTGACAGGTTTTGCTGGGTGTCAGACATGTTTAGCTATACAGTTGAATGCTTACTGCTATAGTTACAGTTAAAGCAAGTCTAGTAATTCAGTATGACCGTTGGCCTAGTACCGGTAATTTATTACAGTATATTAGAATACCGGTATACACTTATAGTATATATAAGTATTGTAAACTAGGTTTGTCACAGAGTACCGGTATATAATTTTAGCACAAATATATATAAATATATAATAGGCCTATCGTGAATACCGGTCTGCAGCTTACACTTATAGTATATATAAGTATAATTATGAACTAGAATTAATTACAGAATACCGGTATAATTTCAGCCTAAATTTATAGAAATAAAGATAATAGGCCTATCGTGAATACCGGTATACCAATTATTTAAATAATTGAATTTCTGAATTTAAAGGTTACCTAGTTACTTTAACTTACTTTATTACCGTTATTTAAGCAGTATTCCAACTGATATTGAGACCTAGTTGTTGTATGGCAGGCCTACTATTTATAAATCGTTTGAGTTGATTTATAATATTTATATACCCGTTTAAAATGGGTTTTGTCAATATTTGAAATAAATGTTATTATTTCTGGGGGGAGTCACTACACAGAAGCTGTGCGCTCTCAGTGAAGTGCTACTTATTGGACACTAAAACAGATAATTCTAATTTACCTAAGTTACTTAATACTACAAATTACTTACGATACGGGTGAGATTAATTCTCTAATTAAACACAACAAAATATTACAAGAAAAATGTAATTTTACAGGAAGTCTACAAACCAGCCTAACAAAGAGTTAGAATTCTGGTTATTACAACGGACAGGGTACTACGGTATTTGAAAATAATAAGTAGTAGTAAATATATTGCACTGTCCAGATAGGAAAATACCACCGCCTGACGACCTATAGCCGTATCGCTATAGGTACTACGTTATGTATCACGGAGTGTTCCTACCTGGAAGTTAATTACCGCGGACTACCAGATCCAACGTGCCTATTAACCACTTTACAACACAATACACTGCCCACGCACTAATTACTTTCGGAAAGCACTGTACACTAAACCCTAAATTAGGTACAAGTACTGGTACAACAAATAATCAGTAGTTAAATATACTTGAACAGTTAAAAGAACCACGGCATCTGCTGGAGTGACCGGAGCACAAAGTCACCAGTCTTTACCTACGCCAAGCAGCCCGTGTAGTACCGGGGTTAATTTAACTATAACGGTATGTGTAACAAGCACAATTACTGTAGGAATAAACTTGGGGACATGAATGTTGCGAATAATCACATAAACTCTGAATAATAAATATTACGCTACCCGTACAGAATACTCAAACAAAATACAAACCAAACGCTGACAGACTACCACCAAGCCTAAATAAACTACAGTATGTGCAGATTCCGAAATGGTTAGTTAGTATGCGTTCTAACACGGTAGTACGACTTATTCTTTAAGAGGGGATTGACCTTACAGCTCTGGCTGCCCCAACTTACTAACTGGCACTTTATCAGACAAACTCTACACACGCAGCAATCTCTTCAGACCTAATAATAGCAAGACAACAATCCAGCCTACAAAATATCTGAGTAATAACTATTACGGTACCTGAACAGACCACACAAACAAACACAGACTAAAAACGCTGGCAGACTACTATCAAGCCTAAATAAACTACAGTATGTGCAGATTCCAAAATGGTTAGTTAGTATGCGTTCTAACACGGTAGTACGACTTATTCTTTAAGAGGGGATTGACCTTACAGCTCTGGCTGCCCCAACTTACTAACTGGCACTTTATTGGACAAACTCCACACACGCCGCAATCTCTCCAGACTCAACAACAGTCAGACAACAGTCCAGCCTACAATTATCTGAACAATCTGAGCAGACTTACACGTCTTCAGCTCAATATTAACTTACATGTAAATAAAACCGACAGAAATAAGTAAAATCTCAATAAAAAACCAGGGCGGCCGTTCCCTGATTAAGTATTAAGACCTACCGGTATACAATAATCAAAATCGAATAATACTAATGTACTTATACTGGAAGTACCGGTTAGGACAGTTGGGCCTACAGACCTACAGCAGTACCGGTTCAGGCAGTTAAGCCTACCGACCTACAGCAGTACCAATTCTGGCAGTTGGGCCTACGGACATACAGCAGTACCGATTCTGGCAGTTGGGCCTACGGACCTACAGCAGTACCGGTTCAGGTTTACCGGTCGACCGGTACTTTCAACTTTATTGCTTACTGCAATAAAGACTATAACTCTTATTGTACGCGCTTTTGAAGACCTTTAGCAGTTTAACCTGCCAAAATTTATATGTCTTTTGGTTTATAAATAGACTTTAGTAAATGACAAATATTTAATACCAATAAACACAACATTAGTCGAAGCCAGTCTAGTGCGCGTCCATTCACCCGCTGGATATACCCGGGAGACTGGATTCGGAGGGCTTAGATTGTTATTGCAGTGTAAGCTTACTGTATTATTCGATTGATTGTTAATAAATAATTTCTGACTAATATTATTCACTTTCGGGAAATATTAACAGTTCCTTTAGGACGTGGCGCTCTATCTAGGTAAACAGAGATATGACTTATACTAAACACAACGGTAAGTCGGGAAGGCTTATGATTCACGTATGAGGCGCATTCTTTAGGAAATGCTTAGTTATCAGTCACAATCATGCACACTACCGGTAACGCACAATACTGCACACTAATTTGCCGACTGTCAATGAATTTTATCATATATAAAGAGAACAGCAATTGACTCATGTAGTGCTTATCAAATAGCATTAAATTCACTACAAACCACAATAATATAAGTCGCAATCGCTATATGTAACCTGTCTCTCTAACCTGTAGTGTATCAAGAAAATTGGGAAATTTGGGTTCTTTATAGATGTTCTCCAAATAATATTCAACCAACTGATACAAAATAATAACAACAGTAAAAAGCATTAAGACGGTAGGTTAAGATATGATATGACAATGTATGTGCCGTTAAGACTGGACTGTGCCGATAATTGGGCCGAGTTGAACTGATAACAGTTATACGTTCTATAATCTAAGCCTACTAATGTTTCTTCTAAAGTCTGAAACGAATTGATTCTAGAGCCGGTGTTCCTGGCCTAGATAGAAACAACAAAACAGTATCACAAAAAACTGCTACTGTCCCTAACACCGTTGCAGGTATCTTTTACACAGAGAGGAATAGCTCTCATTGGCAGAACACCAGATTCCACAAGTTCCACGAATATCTAAATGCCGAACTATCAGGAATTTTGCAACCCTTGGCCAACACACAAAATGAGTCACTCCGCTCGGTTGTCCTGGTTGCATACTCTGCTGCTATAGCTCTGGTTGGCCGATAGAACATAGTAAAGAGCCCCTCGTATAACAAATCAGCCAATCAGCCGGTCGCTTTGCATCATTCGAGTTAGAGAGCTTTTTAGAGTATTCCAGCGCCTGGGGGGAAACTGGATTGCAAAGCAAAAGGGCCAGTTATATCCCACAAAAGCTTTTACAAATTCAGATTTCTCGCATTATACTACTTAGTGCCAATTGTATCTTATTATGTTTCGGATCCTATAAGGATTTGCTTATTAGAACTAAGTATTGCTCTGCATATATTAAGCTGTGATTCAATATCAAATGATAATAGAGAGATGGCTTCTATGTTCTTAAAAGATTCCACAGACCATTTGATGGCCACATTTGGAGTTTCTATATGTGTCATTAACTTTCATTTGTTGCGGCATCACATTGCACAGATTCCATGTCCCCTTAGTGTGGCAAATATGTTTTCATTTGAAAGCCATATGGGGTCATTCATTAAGCTAATGTACAGAAAAGGATCCCCAGTATCTGTAATACTGAGTCAGATAACAGCATATAGAAACGCAGGGATTGAGTTTCTCAAGTATCACTCTAAACATGATACTTTCATTTCTAAGATTCTTTCTATAGTCAGCTGTTCACTCAAACTCATCACAGTGCGAATTATACACCTTTGGATATCTCCGAAGATGGAAAATCTTGTTCCAGAATTGTAAGCCCAAGTGGTGTCACAGTGCATTATTTTTCATATACGCACAAACGGAAGTCATGTAGCTATTTTGTTAAATTTAAAGATGATACTTTTGGTAAGATAATGACTTTCATACTAGATTTTACAACCAGATTACCAACAAGTGTTGTTTATCAACCACTGAAAAAAACTGGTGACATAATTGAAAAGGCGCTAAAGACACAATCTTTAAAGAGTAAGTTTTCTGTCTTAGCAACACAAAATATAATTTTTAATATAGTAAGTCAAGAAGATGAAGGCAAGAATTTTCATTCAGATAAAAAAGTTGCAGATATTCTGTGTAGGTGTGTTGCTGTTAAATCACCTTTTTGTTTACTCGAAGATGAAATTATTTTAATTCCTGAACCAACTTCATATATGCACAATTAATTAGGGCACATTCTGGTCTGGCTTGTTATATTTAGGCTGATAATATACTGTAATTTTGCCTTTGCTTATAACTTATAGAGCCTTATAACTATTATTACACAAATGGCTTGCGATCGAATTTGCTTTGCGTTGTACTGGCCATCGACGACACAGTACGGTGTGTATGGCATTAACCACCGGCTATTGTCAGGTTTGTCATTGACTGACAAACTTCAGTGGAAGGCTGGACACACAGTACGAATAAGAGGAAATATTGTAAAAATAATTAGTATATCTTCAAAATCAGTGGCTGATGATCTCCTAAAAAAGTTGGATGAATATAGCACAGACGAGCTACACGATTTTGTATCAAATGTTGTAATAATGGGAGACGGAAATGATGAATCTGATGATGATGTTACAGCCATATTAGATAATCCGAGGAAACGTGTTCGTATTCAAAAGAAATTCGATGATAGTGATTCATCTGATGTTGTAGATAACGATATGCCTATACCAATTGCTAAAGAAAAGGAAAAGCGTTGTGGAAAAAGATCCAAAACACTGGATATCAATATCGACCGCAGTTCAACAAGTAGCGTCAGTAAATCGATACGTTCAGGAACTGCAGCTAATAGTGCCAACACTAGTAGTACTAATCCGAGTAACGGTACCTCAAAATCGAATTCTGCATGTACTGGCAATCCCGAGATGCAAGAAATAATAGAAGAAATACGGGTTCAACATACTCGTGACCGAAATGTACTAAAACGTGAATTTAGACTTTTGCGGAGGCGTTATACGAGCGACAACCAGAAATAAACAGCAGTGACGTATCAACCCCATTAGCTGATGGTAGTGTTGGAGATGATGTTATTGATTCCTCAGACTTGGTAAGTTATTAATGTACGTACAGTAAGTTATACACGTTCGTGGGGCCTTCGCGCAGCACGAGGCCCAGTTATTAGATACAAATTGAAATTGAGCGACTGTATCACAAAATCAGGTTTTGAGAAATTTACCCACACCACCAATCAATCAAAGAAAGGGGGACAGTACGTGTTCACCCCTTTTAATCCCCCCCCCCCCCCCCCCCCACCACCCTTCCCAACCACCAATACATAACCGCGACATCTACCACCCACGGAAGGGTAGCACGAACTTATTTCCAATCGCACGTTAAATATGCAAAGCCAGGTGGTTTATAGGAATATGATTAACACAGTACTCGTTTTCATTATAAGCCTCTTTGCGTTCGTCCTGTTTTGTATTTAAATATATTTCTTAAACGCAGGCTAGGACGATCTTTATAATAATAATAACTAGGGATGCGATCAATATGTGAAGCCAGGTGGTTTATATAATAATTTAGTCAACGCAGTACTCGTCTTCATTATATGCCTCGTTGCGCTCGTCGCTTGTCCTGTTTTGTCATAAAATATTTTTCCTAAACGCAGACTGACGATCTTTATACAGTTATAACTATGCGAAGTTTCGAAACTGTGTGAGTAACTGTTGATACATCTATGTGGAGATGTGTGATATGTGGAGGTGTGTGATACAACGCCAACGCATCTTATGCCGATGTAGTAATATGGGTATTGAAATAATATTAAATCAATGTACACTCTTAAAGCTGCAGCGAAAAAATGTAGCTAATTTCCTAGGTTACCTATAAAATAATAATATTATTTTTAAGAACATTAATTTTACTACTTTGCAAAAATTCAATTAAAAAATAACCAGACATATACATTGTGGAATAAACTATTTCAGAAGCCTACAACAGCCATGCCATGGATAGTATTTATGTTATTATATCTGTCATTTACCTGTCTGTCTGGGCTGGAATAGCAATACTGGTTGCCTACAGTATTACAATTCCTCTCTGGTTAGTCTACAGCCACAACTCCAAGCTAGCTCCACACCAGCAGAGACTTGACCAATAATCATTCCCAGCAACTGGCTGCCTTACATCCTTCCATCTATGTACCAGCATGTTAGCCAATAAATGAGCAGTATTTAATGAGAATAAATTTTTTATGACGTTTTAATTACTTTATATCAATTAAAGACACAATTATTAAAGCAAATCACTTGAACTAATTAAAAACTATAATAGAATGGCGTATGTGGATTACATCTGTATAATTTTTAAGTATAATTATTTAAATCTTATACTGTAAAACAATTAATTTCCTTTAAAAGGCAGGTTGAAAATGGTGTTTTTACCGTAATCAACTTAATTAACTAATTAACTGCTATTATCTTAGCTTCTCAAAGGCCACACGGAAATTCTACTTGGAAAATTTCTAAACTTTTGCCAAACAACATGTGTACCAAGTTTGGATAGATTTCATCAAAGATTGGCCGAGTTATTAACGTTTAAAATTGAACACGACAGAACGACAGAACGACAGAACGACAGGTTGATTAATGGTACCACTACGCTAAGGCTCACTCACTTCGTGGCTCGCCCCACAGGTATAGCACTTTTTGGTATCCTGCCGGATCGGATATCTGGCGGTTGTTTTCCGGATATCAGCTGAATATTAAATCTTACTAAACGAGAGAAAAGCTTGTTACTTTGGTTTACTAACTTTATTATGTTTAAACTTTAAAGTTATATATTTATTAATTCATAATATAAATATTGATATATAAATGATTTTAAATTAATTATTTATGGGGTGAAATTCTCAGATATTTTTTTATTAGTTTAAAAAAAGAAACGGAAAGTTACCTTCATACGATGTCGATCCATCTGTAACGTAAGTTTTTGCATAGTGTAATTATATTTTAGTTATAATTAATTTTAGTAATTATATTTTAGTTATAATTAATTTTAGTAATTATATTTTAGTTATAATTAATTTTAGTAAATATATTTTACCGGTATATTTATAATTTAGACAATTTCGTAATATTTTCGTCATTTCCGACGATTTTAGAACTACAGTACTTATCCAATATTTATCCCACATTATTAACTACAGGTTGCCAGTTCTCATGATGGGAAGGAATTCAATGTATTCGACATAAGTGTTCCTCTATTTACCTCAAAAATCCCACCACAGGCTGCCATAAATTCATTTGGCCTCAAACTATGGTCACGCATAATGACACCAGATGATAATATTTTATAGGAACAATTATAGAACCCGATTCGATTGGTTCAACATTTAGAACTGCAGCTCCAGATTTGAAGGTCAATATTCTTAAAGGTTAGTAGGCCTACTTTTTAAAGAGATATACATACAATCGATGTGTCAGTGCATAGTGAGAAAATGAATTACAGTACCATCTGTAGGCCCATATATACAAGTAGTGAAATGGACTAATGTACTACTTATCTTGTATATTATGTATATTATTATACTACAGTATATTGTATAAGTCGCATTGCAGTTAGTCCGATGGAAAGATAACAACATTACGAGGCCTGATCTATCTCGATTCCATCAAAAGTGTAAAATGATTTCGGAAATAAAATTACCGCCCAAGAAAACAAACCAACATCAATAGCACCACCGTGATTAGACCCAGCAAACTACTATAATGTTGGTTTAATTTATAATATAACCCATATACAGTATAATTATATATTTTACATTTTAGAAATGGTTACGAAGCGATTCAGTCTTAATAATTCACTATTTAGAAATGCGATGTGGCCCAAATTGAGGCGATCCATTAACCAGAAGGGAATAGATGCTAAGAGGAAAGAAAAGGGTAGCCGCGATCGGGACCAGGGCGAGAACCATGAACAGTGTTAACATCAAATAATTCATTAAAATATGCTACTGTGTGGGCGTTAATATATTATATATCATGTATTTTGTAAACTGCGATACATACTGTAGGCCTTCGTTTCATTTGCATGCATTTCTACTTAAAAATTTTAAAACGATATTTAGACGGATTAATTACATACAAAATATCCAAAATACAGATATGAACCCCCGGTTCTAGATATGCGGCTTACTGTACTACAGTACGGTATACTGTACGCGTTCGTGTGGCCTTCGCGCAGCACAAGACTGTGTATACGTACCAAGTATGGTTTAATCATCAATGATTGACCGACTTATATCGGTTTTTATCAAAACTCTGAAACTGTCGATACCGAATGACTGACTGTCTGAATTTTTTTTCTCAAACTTCGGGTTCTTTATAAACTTTTGACAAACTCCAAACATACCAAGTTTGGTTAAATTTTAACAAGGAATAATGGTACCCCTATGCTAAGGCTTCGCTCACAGCTTGGCACGCCGCCCCACATTCTAAATATAGTACATTGTTTGCAAATGCTTCTAAAGCCAACATTATATTAGCTTTATCTTTATATGATTATTTTATAATACTGTACTTAATATGCCGACCCTAACAAATATTAATAAATATAATAATAATTATATTTTTGGAATAAATGTAATTATGTTGGATATGGTACAGTATGAATACATATATGAAGGGACATTTTATATTTTTATTATTTTTCTGACTCAAAAAAAAACAGTCAACAATGTGAGAATTCAATCTTTGAGATTTCAGGTGACAGGGGGGGGGGGACTCGACGCAAAACCCGCCTTGCGAATTAATATCCCGCCTCAATGTTAAATTCTCAATTTAGGGAAAGGAGCAGGTTACAGTAGCACGTTATTTTAACCAAAACAATAAACTAAACGCAATAGAGCAGGTTACAGGTTTATTATTGAAAGTAATCAGCTGTTATTTGCGTCGAATTTCCCCTGGAGAGGGATGAATTTTTATTGCGTCCAGTTCCCCCCCCCCCCCCCCCCCCCCTCCCCCTATCTGGATTTCAGTGGTAAAACTCGATCTTGCATTATAAACGACGCTAAAAAATCGGATATAAACATTTAAGCGACTTTGAAAACTCAACGATGACTTTTAAGAATTTAATCTTGAAGGTCGGCTTGTCAACTCATAAAATAAAACAGTATGTTAGCAAAGAAATTCAGTTCTATTTATTTTAAATAATTAATTTGTTGCCGTTATCCCAACACCAGGGGGGAAAAACGCCGATGCTGGAGACGTGACTTTACAGACCACTGAGCCCCGGCCAGTCACCGGATATTGATTTTGGAGAAGGAATGATTTCTGAGATGCAAGTTTGCGGTTGATAAAAAGCTGCATTAGTTGGATATACTCTTTAATGTAACTTCCTATAGTTGAAACCTGTTCAACATCATTGAAACTTGATTAAGAATAATTTTGGGCTTCCCCAAATCAATATACACCAAATATTCACAATAATTATACACGATAATATAAATCCCTACGGTATATTATTTAATAACCCACTGTTCGCTCAGATTTTAGCCTACCTAATGTTCCCCAGATTTTCCCTCGGTCCTAGTCTTAGTGCCGTAGTGTCGGTGTCGGTCGACCCTGTTGCGTGTCCGTTCCACCCCTCACGAACCCCGAAGGGAACGATCATCGAGAACCAGCACGGCTTGGCTAAGGGTCGGTCCAGTCGGTAGACTCTGTCGCGTATCCGTACCACCCCTCTCGAACCCCGAAGGGTTCGGTCATCGAGAACCAGTACGGCTTGGCTAGGAGTCTGTCGTGTCGGTGGACCCGTTCGCGTGTCCGTTCCACCCCTCACGAACCCCGAAGGGTTCGATCATCGAGAACCAGAACGGCTTGGCTAGGGGTCCGTCGTTTCATCACAGAAACCCAACCACCTAGGCTTTCCGAGTCCCTTTCAGGCTCGTAGTCGCTTCGGCAGCCGAGAAACTGCTCCGAACAGTCGGTAGGCCAGTAGAGTCTAGTCGAGTCTAGTCCTTTGTCTTTCGACCCCATCGCGTGTCCGTTCCACCCCTCACGAACCCCGAAGGGAACGATCATCGAGAACCAGTACGGCTTGGCTAAGGGGTCTGTCGTCGGTTCCCGTCGCAAATCCCAGTACAAGCAGTCAGCGTTCCGAGTTCTTTTCAGTCTCGTAGTAGCTGCCGTTGACCAGAGACCGCTAAGGGCAGTTCTCGTCAAACCCGTCCTGTGGCCAGCCCTTTCGCATGTCCGTCCCACCCCTCGCGAACCCCGAAGGGATCGGTCATCGAGAACCAGTACGGCTTAGGTCAGGGGGCAGTCGTTAGTTGGCCACCCGTTCGCGTGTCCGCTCCACCCCTCACGAACCCCGAAGGGAACGATCATCGAGAACCAGAACGGCTTGGCTACTAAGGGGCCGTCGTTTCCCGTCGCAAATCCCTGACACAAGCAGTCAGCGGTCCGAGTTCTTTTCAGTCTCGTAATGGCTGCTGTTGGCCAGGGACCGCTAAGGGCAGTCCTTGTCCTTTAGGCCTGGCGCATTACCAAATCCACCCCTACAGGCAGCAGGAAGTTGGCCAGGGCCTAATAGTACTCAGGCTAACCTGAATACTGCTTGCATTTTCCATCCCCCCCTGGCCCTTATAACTATGAAATTATTCCCGTACCCTGTAAGTTGCCCCAAAGTTCGCCCATAAATCGCCCCCAGTTTATTGAATGTGCCCAAAACCCATGGTCCCGCACCCAGTAGTAATATCGGAATAATCAATTTTAAATAAATACAAAAATATTCAACTCGCGTTATGGAAAGTTGAAATACCGCGAACAGTCCCCCCCAATGACCTTCGTGAAGTCTGTCGGTCGATTGAGTTTGCGTAGGTCATTCCCAATATAAAAAACCCAAATTTAATATTGCATAGTTTTTAATTAATTTGGCCTAGAGTTTGTATAAAAATAAATGTTCGATAAATGTTCCTGGAATATCCCGATCCACTATTTCTTTCTCTGATACGCCTTTCGTCTCTTCGCCCGTCGACTCTCATCGATCGCTATGGCTGGTAGAGGAGCGTCCACATCCATCGTGAGTAACGCTTCGGCTTGTCTCCTGGCGGCTCTTCCTTTCGATGGCATAGGGATCATGTCGGTTCGTCTTTCCAACTCAGACTTGCGTGCCTCTAGGAACCATTCTCCGTCACCGAACTCCTCTTTATACGAGTATAATCGTCTAATGACTTCAAATGGACCGAATAATCCGGTGCTCAGTAGCAGATCCACGTAATGGAAAGGTAGCGTGGCCGACGTGTGGAGGCGTTCCGGGAAGGAGAAATATCCGCACGCCATCTCCTGCGCGATATTCCGAGCGTTTCTCCGAATCTTGGTCTTTAAGTGGCTGTTTGCGTATGTTTCAAACATGACCATATTGCCCATAGCGGTAACGTCTTTGGTTGGACATTTGATATAGCAGCGGGGGCTAGAGGAATGTCCACGGAAACCGCACGTGGTGCAGAGGTTATAAAGGATCGGGCAGACGGAAACGTCGTGGCCCGATGTCGCGCAGTATGGGCAATAGAGTATCCCGAGGAGCTGGAGGCATGAATCGGTAACCCGATTCCTTCTGCTGCGTGGGCACTGCTCCGAACCACAGTCGCCGCATACCTCCAACTGCATCTCTCGACCAGGAAATATCGGAATCGGGACGCCGACGTAGTATTCGAGTCGTCGGTCGCTCTTCGGAATATTCTCGGTGGTCGGTAGCCCGCGGAATGCTAGGCTTTTGCGTAGTAGGTTCTCGCTCCGATAACCTTCTTTGTGTCCCGCTGGTCTCAACTCGGATGACCGTTTCTGGCGGTGGATCCATTCAGTTTGCTCGGCGTACCAACGGGTTAGTCGCATAGGGTCCTGAGGAACGGCGGGTGTAGTAGCCACCGCTGGTCGGCGAAGAGGTGCCGGGGTTTTAGACGGAGGGAAACCGAGGAGATCGTCGGGGGTCGGCGCATCGCTGGGGCCCTCCTCGACCAGTATCGCTGAGCGGGTCCGTTGGTGGCTGGTACTCGGGATCTCCGACGACCAATCTTCGCCACCCGGGAAAGGATACGGGGATAACCGTTGGCATATGTCGCCGAAGTCGCTCAATGCAGCTGTAGTGGCTACCTCCCTCGCGGGGCTACCGGAGCCGCGTGGGGTGTAAACGCCTGCTCTCTTCATCGGTTCGGCCGAGGCAACCCGTTTGGCGGCCGGTCCATACGCGGCCTCCGGCTCGAGTTGTCGCTTCGGGGTGGAGAGTAGAACACCCTCGTTTAGCCATATCTCTTCTCCTTCCGAAGAGATCAGAGGCTCCTCCGCACCGAGAAGTTCGGTAATCGTAGGGATGTCGTAAGGTCCGCTCTCGTCCCAGGAATCGATAACGGCGGGCGTTTTCGATTCTCCCGGTGTAATGTTCTCGACCGCTTTAAACGCGTGGTTTATAACCTCGTTCCAGTCGTAGTCGACAAAGGAAAGGGGGACCGCCGTAATAAGGTTATCGAGAGTTTTACAGATAAACTTAGCGACGGTGTAGCACTCCATAACAACGTAAACGTAGTTCCGTCTATCGGGATTCTCCCACCTTTGGTGTATCGTCCACTTCCGATCAACGTCCTTCCATCGACCCTCTCGCTCGCTTTTTATTTCCAATCCCGGGTATCCACCGTATATTTTATTATAGTCCCGGAATTTCTGGGGTTTGAAGTCGATACCGCCGTTTAGCACAGCGAGGTAGCCGATCCCGGACTTCGTCGGTCTCACCTCTTGGAATCCTCGCATGAACTCGGCGAATCGTAACCAGGCTAGTAGCGTTTGAGTGTCGATGCAATGGCTAAGGGCGTTGAGGTCGTCTCGTCGGTTTCTTCCTGCAGGAGCGTTCGCGTAGTCGTTCCGGACGTCCGCCTTGATATCCGACCCGATTTTAATGACGTCGAAGTCGAAGAGGATCTTTTGGATTTCCGGAGGCAGCAACCAGATCGCTCCGGCTGCCTGCACTTCCTGTCTGGGTGTCGGGAATATTCGGCACACCAGTACCAAACCGTCCAGGGTTCCGAGGACGACGACTAAGGATCGACCGTATTCTTTCGCCCCGTACTTTTCCTGGTAGTCGTCGCGGTTTTGGATAATCGATACGCGTTCCTCTCGAAGCGTCGCCGTACACTCCGACAGGTTTCCCCAGTGGGCGAGGTACGTACTCTTGTCGTCGACGAAACTCTGACATCTCGCCAACGTAATCGCCTTCGAGGTGGGCGTCGCGTTTCCCTCGTTGTCGTAGATCAAACATCGGGATCTGTAGACGCTCTGCCGGAACGTTTCCCAAAACGACGAATCGTCCCCTCCGGTTGCCTTTGCGTTCCGAGTTCTTTTCAGTCTCGTACTAGCATCGGCTAACCGGAGGGCTCGTAGATTCTTAGAATCCGGTCCCTCTCGCCCGATGAATTTAATGACTCGCACGTTCTCATTTAGCAGGGTGCTCCAGTTTGTATCAAAGTCAGGGGATCCGGGTTGCGAATATTCCAGTAGATCTATCGTGTTACGTAATTCGCCGATAATTTGGCGATTTGGGTCCATATTTACGATTATATCCGTTACAAATTAGATCAGTTAATTATAAGTCCAGAAAGTCTGAAACTATAGCGATAGCAGAATAATTCAGTTTTTTATTTAATTCAGTTTATTAATAACATTGCTATATAGGCATCTATCATCTTATTGCTAATACATTCAGCATTTACAGTTACTATAGCTATACATAATATCCAACCAGTTTTTTTTATGACTTTTTTGTCCTTTTCTTTTTTCTAATTCTTTTCTTTAGACTTTTTTATACCTTTTTTTTGTCTTTTTTCATTTCATTATTATTTCATCTCATTTCATTTATTTCCACATATATTTCAACACATTTAGTTCCACCATTTATTTCACATTTATTTATTTCCACATCATCATTGGGTTTATAGCCCCCCGGCTATCATCATTGGTTATAAGCGCAGCACCATGGTGCGCATCATTTCATTTTCATCAGTATACGCGTCATCATTCAGGTTTATAGCAGAGTTGTCTGATCCTTTTCATCGTTTCCAACTATATTCAATCATTTTCTTTGGTTAATCTTTGTCGTGGAAGGGGTGTTACGCGGCAATCTGGGATCTACAGCTGGACTCGTTACACCGCCTACGCCCCAAACTGCGCACGTAACGGACAATGAAGACGCTGGGAGTGAAGTCACGTGGATGCACCAGGGACCCACCAGAATAACACTCCCAACAACATAAAGCTCAGTCGACGAAGTCATGTGGGATGGGGTTACGCAACATTCTGGGATCTACAGCTGGACTCGTTACACCGCCTACGCCCCAAAATCCACGCAACGGTCCCACCAGAATAATGCGACTGAGAAACATAAAACCCTCTATCGTCGAAGTCACGTGGATGCACCATGGACCCACCAGAATAACGGGATAGAGGGGGTGTTGCGCGGCAATCCGGGATCTACAGCTGGACTCGTTACACCGCCTACGCCCCGAACTGCGCACGCAACGGACAACATAACATACTGCAATGAATACAATGAATTCCACTTCAAATCTTTTCCATTTCCAATAATCCAATATCATTGGTCCCGATGACCAAAATCAGGGTAAACAATGCATAAACGACCCTGCGTCAGTCGAAACATCTGCAGGGTGATGCTGGACTCCACATAACGCACGAGGAAACACAAATACCATTGCGTGGTTACAGTTGGTTTAAAGGGGGGTCCATAACTCGTTGTCGATAAATCACAGTTTTATAAGAGTTTGTCAACATGATGAGAAGGGTTACACGGTTTTGTAATTGTCACCAATGTCCACAGCAGGATCTTGAGTAGGGATCTTATCACCTCTCGTAGAATCACCGCTATCATTGCCTTCAAGAAGGCACAGCTTTTGGATGGGGCGTTGGTAGTGGCCCGATTTCGTTCGTATCGTCACAGTCCTCGCAAGTCCGTCTTTGCTTGGGTGTATGGTCACGACCCGCGCCACAGGCCAGTGAACGCGGTCTTTGAGATCTTCTTTAACTAGTACCATGTCGCCAACTGCGACGTTCTGGTAGGTGTTGTTCCATTTCCTCCTGGTCCGGAGGGTTATGAGGTACTCCTGGGCCCAAATTCTCCACCAATGCGCTGCCAACGCTTGGGCCTTTTTCCAGTTTGTATGTTTCGCGATCTCGTTGGGATCCGGGAACATGGTTTCCGGGAGAACATGGGTTTTGGGTCTCCCCAGTAAGTGGTTAGGAGTGAGGGGCTCCAGGTCTGTGGGGTCGTCGCGGATAGGGACAATAGGTCGGTTGTTCAGGGTAGCCGTGATCTCGCAGAATGTTGTGCGGAGGGTGTCATGGGTTACCCGGGTATCGCCTAGAGCGACGCGCATGGATCGTTTCACTAGGTCGATCAGTTTCTCCCATACCCCGCTCGTATGGGGTGCTAAGGGGGTCTGGAAGTGCCACTGTATCTGGTGTTCCTTCCAGACTTGGGATGCGGTGTTATCGGTAAACCATCCCTCGATCGCCTCTCTAAGTTCTCTTTCTCCTCCCACAAAGTTTGTACCATTATCGGAATACATGTGGCGGCATGTCCCGTTGTTCGCCACGAACCGACGCAGAGCGTTGATGAATGCGTGTTGTGTCAGATTTACCACGATATCTAGGTAAATTGCCCTAGAACTTAGGCAGGTGAAGATGGCTCCCCAGCATTTGATGTTGGATCGTCGTTCAATAACCGTGAACGGTCCGAAACAGTCCACTCCGGTGACGTAGAATGGTGGGGAATCCGCTTGTAGACGGGTGGCTGGTAAGTCGGCCATCTTTTGGGTGATTGGTGGCGCTAGGTAACGTCTGCAGGTGAAGCAACGTTTCAACACTTTCCGGATCAGTGGCTGGATGTGGGTGATCCAATATCTTTGTCTTATATTAGCTATAATCCAATTCTGTCCTGCGTGGTGGTTGTCCTCGTGACATTGTAGAATTAATAGCTTAGCTAGTGTCGACGTTCCGGGCAGAAGCGCCGGGTATTTAACCTCATATTCGACCGGGGCGTTTGCCATCCGGGTATTCAGTCGGATCAGTCCGTCCTCTCCCATCATTGGTCTCAGTTGGTAGACTGGGCTGTCCGGTTTCAATGTTTTGCCCGCACTAAGTTGTTCCCATTCATCGGGGAAACTTTCTTTCTGGACATATCTAACAATACACTTCTCCGCGATAATGAGTTCTTGTATATTCCGTTGAACTATCGGTTTGTTGTTTTTCCACCGTAGGAACTTGCGAAGGGTTATAACGTGGTGGACGAGCCGTCTCATGGATGAAGTTCGCTCGATCAACCGATGTAAAGACGCCGCTAGTTGAGTGATCGTCGCGACGTTATAGTGCCTGCCCGAGTCCTTTGCAGGCTCAGTCAGACAACTATAAATTTCCACCGCGTTGCTTCGATGGATTTTACGGATCTCTTTATCGTCCTCGGAGTATTTTCCGCTATCGAGCTCGGGGTCGAATCGGGTACTCCATGTTAACTGTGGCTGCCGTAGGAATTCCGGGCCTGTAAGCCAGAGTTTACTTTTACCGAGTTGTTTTGGGGTGGCGCCTCGGCTTGATAAGTCCGCTGGGTTTTCCTTCCCGTTCACGTGATGCCACTGTTCTCGGCCGGTACACTGTTTAATCTCCGTGGCTCGGTTTGCAACAAACGTGGTGTGACGCCGTGATGGAGAGTGGAGATAATAGAGAACTATACTCGAATCTACCCAGAAGTGTTGAGATTCTATGGGGATCCGTAGGTTCCGCATGACCATGCGATTCTGTCTTACTGCCCAAATTGCAGCTTGTAGCTCGAGTCTCGGGATCGTTGCTACGAATTCCCCGGATACTGTCTTTGCTTTGGAGAATAAGAAGCTTGTATCGCCATTTCCATCGTTACTTAGTCTCCGTAGGAAGGTGACTACGCCGATTCCGGTATTCGAAGCATGCGAAAAGGTGTGGAGCTGGAAGATATCGGTGGGCAACTTATCGAGGAAGAACGGTCTATGTATCCGCATAAGATGTAGGTGTTCGAGCTGCTCCGTCCATTTTCTCCATTTGACGCTGAGGTATGGGGGGAGCTCTTCGTCCCATCCCAGTCCTTCTATCCACATTTCCTTAATCAGGTTCATTCCGGCCAAGGTTACTGGAGATATGAAATTTAGTGGGTCGAAGATGGCGCTTTTTATCGACAAACATCCCCTTTTTGTCATAGGCTTGGGTAGGGGTTTATACTTGAAGATGAATTCGTCTGATTCTATGTCCCATTCAATCCCAAGTACACGATGTTCCACATCCTCCGAATACATTTTGTTATTTTCCAGCCGGATGTCCTCCGGAAACTTTTCCATAAGTGTTTTGTCGTGGGATCTGAACTTCACGAGCGGAAACCCTCCTTTCTTTAGACATTCTACCATCCCCATTGCTAGCCGATATGCCTCATCCACATTATCCGCGCCGGCGCATCCGTCATCCACGTAGAAGCATCGTCGAATTGTTTCTATGACAGTTGGAGGGAACTCATTTTCGCACATAGTTGCCGTCCTCTTTAGCATGTCACTGCATGCTACCGGCGAGTCCTTAGCGCCGAAGATCCTGACGACCATACGCATTACGTCTACGTCCTTTATCGTGAGTTGGCTAATCTCCTGTTGAGTAAGCGTTTTATCCGTCCATAGGATACGTAGACAACGTCTCTTGGTAACGTACGAACTTGATGAAACATGGCCTTGATGTCATAGGTGAATGCTACCCGGTTTTCCCTGAACCTGATCAATACGCCAATGAGTGTGCTATATATGTTGGGTCCCGTGTAAAGTTGACTGTTTAGGGATTCGCCCTGGTACATAGCAGCAGCATCATTTACCACTCGGATTTTCCCACCTTTGCGGGCTTCTACTACATAGTGGGTTGGGAGATAATATGTTCTTTCACCACCTTGCAGTTCATTCCGTGGTACCATTTCTGCTAATCCATCATCGAGATATCCTTGGATTACGGTATTATATTTCTCCTTTATCTCGGGTTGGTCATTCAGCCGGCGTAGAATCCCTTTAAGTCGCCTAAGTGCCATGCTGGCGTTGTTTGCCATTGGTTTGTTTGGATCCTTCCATAACATAGGTGAACACCAATGTCCGTCTTTAAACGTGGCCTGGTCGAGAACGTCCATACAATATTGGTCCTCTTCGGATGGGTTTTCGTCCTTTTCCGCGAACTCCTGGGTCTCCAAATTAAAATATTTCGTCATCTCTCGTTGGGTTTTCTCGGTTTCCAGAAACAAATCCTCGTCAAGATCTGAAGCTGAGCAATAACCCACAGAGGTTACATTCTCTTTAATCTGACATTTAGGAAGGTAGGTATAGGTGTTCGTAGTTTCCTCCTTAATGCCGCAGAGTGTCCATCCCATTATTGTTCGTTCAGCATAGAATCCATCATCCTGGTTTATAGATCGAGCGATATCTCCGGTGGGGATGTGTAGTTCCGGTGTATCAAGTCCAATCAGTAGGGTGATACGGTTCACGTCCAACTGCGGACACCTCAGGTCTACATCGTCTCGGTCTAATTGTATGAGGGGGGCGTACTCGGCTGATTGTCGGAACCGCACCCGGAGGTCTGTGTGTACCAAGGTGTTCTTGATGGTTAACTTAGCCGTTTCGTAGCCCTTCATCACTCCTTCCATCTGGAGTTGTACCTCCCCGGACTCTACCTCTCTGTTATCGGTGATGGTTTGTATGGGCCGTTTACAAGGTTCATATTCTAGGCCGAGTTGCTCAAGGAAATCCCGGTCGATGATGGTTCCGTCAGACCTGTTATCGAGGAACGCGAGTGTCGTCAAAGATTTGCCGACTCCTTGGATCCTTACTGGGATTACCTTTGCGAAAACCATGTAGCGGCGATTTATAAGATTAATCGTGGCCGAAATATTGGTTACTGGCTTCGATCCGAAAGGGAAGGGTAGTAAAATCGAAGTTCGCGGGGATGTGGAGGAGCGTGTGATGGCGTTGGTCGTTACAGACAGCACAGCATGATCTTTGGTCGCACTCCCGAACATAGTGACCTGTTCCAAGACACCGGAAGCATCCTCGGTGTTTCATTATCGCCTCGAAGCGTGGGACGAGTTTGGCGAACTGAAACTTTCTGCAGAATTCCACTTTATGTTTCTCCCCACAGAAGAGACAGAGCAGGGAATTTGTGATGCCTTCCCTTTCGGGTGCCCAACTCGCGAGATAACATGCCCATTCCTCGGCGGATGTCGGTTCCTCGTAGTCTTCGTCGTCGGAATCCTCAGCCATGGTAATGGCCATCGTACTTACCGGTGGGGGGCGGAATCTCGGTTTCGGAGGGGTTATCTTACTCCTGGAGTTGCTCTCTATTCCGTCCAACTTTGCGAGACTTTGTTTTGAAAACATCGAGTCATTCATGGCTTCGGAGATATCGTCCAGGAATGCCGACATTTCAAGGAAGCTAGGATCTCGATCTGGATGTCTGCGCCGGAGATCTACACATTTATAAGCCCACTTACTTTGTAGCCATCCGGGGAACTTCTTGGCGATCTGTCGGAGGTTTAGAATGTTGTTCACCTGGTCCTCTTTATTTAAGGGTTTCAGAGTATAGTAGGCATCCTTCATAGAGTCGGAGAATTCCTGTATGTTCTGTGGGTCCCCTAGTGATCCCGTGTCCTGTATCAGTCTCTCTAGAGTTTTATTAATTATAGTTCCGGTATTTCCGTATCTTTTATCTAGAGTTTTCCATGCGTCATAGTATGCCTCATGAGAACCTCCTTCAAAACATGCAACAATTCTGCGTGGTTTGTCACCCAGGTATTGCGATAAATATACCAATTTCTGTGCGTCGGCTATGTCCGTTGATCCGATCTGCGCAAAGAACCGTTTCTTGAATCTGAGGTAATCAACGGGATCTCCTTCGAAGGTGCGAATCTCCATCTTAGGCATGGCAAGGCGGTTCTCCAACGCCCGGATGATGCTGACGTCGTCTGAACTTGAGTGACTCGGAGGGTTATAGTTATTGGCACTCACTCCCATACTTGATGGATCAATAATAGGTGGAGTTTTAATAATGACGCGGCTACGAGTTTGTGGTGTGGATGTAAATAGGTTGTTAGATCGGGGAGTGGCGTCCCGTTCCGAGTCCCTTTCAGGCTCGTACTTGGGTACACTCGCTGTCGTGGTGTTGGATGGGAAATAAGGTTCCTCATTCTTTAGCGTAGCTGGTGGGGGATGGAACACCGGGGCTTGTGCCGATAGCGTAGACTGTTTGGTAGGCGGGATCTCGGGTTTCGGAGGTTTCGCCGCTGTTGGTGTAAATGACTTTTCTAACTCCGGTACCGGAATTGGTTCATATTCCTGATCTATATCCCTTTCCCAGTCCTCGTAGAGTTGAATATCTCATTCTATAAGTGCGGCTTCGTATTCTGCGAGTTTTGCAATATCCGCATTCTTTTTGTGGATAAGAATTGCTTGGGCCTCGGCGTGTTGTTTACGCATTTCCGCTTCCCATTTACGTTGTTCGATCTCTCGTTCGGCCTCTCGTCCGCGTTGTTCGGCCTCCTGTTTGCGTTGTTCGGCCTGTCGTTCATCCTCCCGTCTATGTTGTTCGGCCTCTCGTCTATGTTGTTCAGCCTCCTGTTCACGTTGTTCGGCCTGCCGTTCGGCCTCTCGTCTATGTTGTTCGGCCTGTCGTTCGGCCTCTCGTCTATGTTGTTCGGCCTCCTGTTCACGTTGTTCGGCCTGCCGTTCGGCTTCTCGTCTATGTTGTTCGGCCTCCTGTTCGCGTTGTTCGGCCTGCCGTTCGGCCGCTTGTTCGGCCTCTCGCTTTTGTGTTTCGGCGGCTAATACATCTTGCTCGGCTTGCAGTTGAATATACTCATCTTCCATCCGAGCTTTGAGGGCTAATGCCTTCCGTTCTCGCAGTTGGTCTCGGAGTGGCGGCGCCCCTTGAGAACTGCGCGCCGAGCCGGATATCTCGCTCCTAGCGCTGGAGTGCTGATTTCTAGCGGACCCCGTTCTCTTACGATGTACTGCTGTCCTGATGCTGGAGGATCGTACTGACTCCGCGTCAGCCCTCTTGTAATACTGTTCCTCATAGCCTCTCACAAGGCTGAGGGTCCTCCGGTGTTGTTTGCGGAACCCATCTAGATGTACAACGTGTTCTTCCAACTTGGGGTAGTTTTCCTGATCGGTGGGGGGAACGAGCTCTTGGTACGCCTGTATCATTCTTTCGTACCGCTGTAGGATATTTCGGATACTTTGAAGCTGAGTTTGTACCTCATTGAGGGGGGTTTTGACTCCCTTGAGTTGTTTCTCCATCCGTTGATACGCTCGGGTTACTCCGCCTTTAAGAGCCCCTAACCGACGGGTCATGTTCTTGACGTTTGGTACCTCGTCGGCTTCCGAGTCTGTGTGGTGATCCATCTCGTCGGTATCGGATACGTTATTTGTTGTCATTGTAACGCCTCGTCGATGGCTAGATACGCGATGTCGTAAAACAGTTCCTCGTAGGTATTGTACTCAGCTTGGACCACCCGAACAGTAATCCTGAATTGTCCAACGTTCGTTCCTTGTACCTCAACTTCGACGTGCCAGATTCCTGGCTCAACTTGAATTATATCAATGGGTGTGATCGATACTTCCATTCCCTGTTAACAACTCTCCAAATATGTGATCTGCCGACTACGAGTTGGTTAGATCGAGTTTGTTGCTTAATTAAACCACGACTTTGTCTCAACTCAAATACCAGAGTTTCCTCGTAGTGGGTGCTGGCAAGCACGTAGAGAGTTTTTGAAGAGTATTGAAGGATTCTCAACTTCCACCAGTTGAAGTTGACCGTAATTATCCTTAATTTTGACACCCTGTCAAAATTAACCGCATAAATTATTCTTAATTTTGACACCCTGTCAAAATTAACCACGTGAATTATTCTTAATTTTGTTGCCGTTATCCCAACACCAGGGGGGAAAAACGCCGATGCTGGAGACGTGAGTTTACAGACCACTGAGCCCCGGCCAGTCACCGGATATTGATTTTGGAGAAGGAATGATTTCTGAGATGCAAGTTTGCGGTTGATAAAAAGCTGCATTAGTTGGATATACTCTTTAATGTAACTTCCTATAGTTGAAACCTGTTCAACATCATTGAAACTTGATTAAGAATAATTTTGGGCTTCCCCAAATCAATATACACCAAATATTCACAATAATTATACACGATAATATAAATCCCTACGGTATATTATTTAATAACCCACTGTTCGCTCAGATTTTAGCCTACCTAATGTTCCCCAGATTTTCCCTCGGTCCTAGTCTTAGTGCCGTAGTGTCGGTGTCGGTCAACCCTGTTGCGTGTCCGTTCCACCCCTCACGAACCCCGAAGGGAACGATCATCGAGAACCAGCACGGCTTGGCTAAGGGTCGGTCCAGTCGGTAGACTCTGTCGCGTATCCGTACCACCCCTCTCGAACCCCGAAGGGTTCGGTCATCGAGAACCAGTACGGCTTGGCTAGGAGTCTGTCGTGTCGGTGGACCCGTTCGCGTGTCCGTTCCACCCCTCACGAACCCCGAAGGGTTCGATCATCGAGAACCAGAACGGCTTGGCTAGGGGTCCGTCGTTTCATCACAGAAACCCAACCACCTAGGCTTTCCGAGTCCCTTTCAGGCTCGTAGTCGCTTCGGCAGCCGAGAAACTGCTCCGAACAGTCGGTAGGCCAGTAGAGTCTAGTCGAGTCTAGTCCTTTGTCTTTCGACCCCATCGCGTGTCCGTTCCACCCCTCACGAACCCCGAAGGGAACGATCATCGAGAACCAGTACGGCTTGGCTAAGGGGTCTGTCGTCGGTTCCCGTCGCAAATCCCAGTACAAGCGTCAGCGTTCCGAGTTCTTTTCAGTCTCGTAGTAGCTGCCGTTGACCAGAGACCGCTAAGGGCAGTTCTCGTCAAACCCGTCCTGTGGCCATCCCTTTCGAATGTCCGTCCCACCCCTCGCGAACCCCGAAGGGATCGGTCATCGAGAACCAGTACGGCTTAGGTCAGGGGGCAGTCGTTAGTTGGCCACCCGTTCGCGTGTCCGCTCCACCTCTCACGAACCCCGAAGGGAACGATCATCGAGAACCAGAACGGCTTGGCTACTAAGGGGCCGTCGTTTCCCGTCGCAAATCCCTGACACAAGCAGTCAGCGGTCCGAGTTCTTTTCAGTCTCGTAATGGCTGCTGTTGGCCAGGGACCGCTAAGGGCAGTCCTTGTCCTTTAGGCCTGGCGCATTACCAAATCCACCCCTACAGGCAGCAGGAAGTTGGCCAGGGCCTAATAGTACTCAGGCTAACCTGAATACTGCTTGCATTTTCCATCCCCCCCTGGCCCTTATAACTATGAAATTATTCCCGTACCCTGTAAGTTGCCCCAAAGTTCGCCCATAAATCGCCCCCAGTTTATTGAATGTGCCCAAAACCCATGGTCCCGCACCCAGTAGTAATATCGGAATAATCAATTTTAAATAAATACAAAAATATTCAACTCGCGTTATGGAAAGTTGAAATACCGCGAACATAATTGTTACATCATTTGTCGCTTCCGGGGGGTTTGTGGGTTGTATTTTGTGGATATTTTAATTAAATATATACTGGCTATGATATTATATTGTTACTGATGTTTACAAAGGAGTTATCATGCATAATAAGTAATTTGATAAATTTGCAACAATCGCGTATGCACATCCCCTAGCGAACAGCAAAGATCTGGTATATTCATAGTTAATCTGTAATGATCTTACATGATCAGTGACTCCCTGCAAAGATCTGGGATGTACCTAGAAAATCTGTAAGGATCTTAGACGATCAGTGCCTCCCCTGCAAAGATCAGAATCTGAAGTGCCAAGATCTTACAAAGAATGTTAACAAATCTTATCAAGATCTTTTCAGATTTCGCATGTTGCAAGACTAGGGATGTACATGTACATAGTTTAATTACGTTTTATATTGGTTTTAGGTTAGCGTAGTGTAATATTGTATTTGTAACCAAGTAACATAAAGGACCCCCTTGGAAATAAGCTGCAAAGCTTTAGGGGTAATCCTATATGTTATGTTGGACAATTTATTTGTTGGACAGTTATGCCGGTACATTGTTTGGTGTATTTGTTATTGTTTTTACATAATGTATAAATAAATCTATCTATCTATCTATCTAATAAACACGGCTGTGTAGGTACAGGTTACATTCACCAAGATACCACCCAATAAACACGGCTATGTAGGTACGTACAGGTTACATTCACCAAGATACCACCCAATAAACACGGCTGTGTAGGTACAGGTTACATTCACCAAGATACCACCCAATAAACACGCCTGTGTAGGTAAGGTACGTACACGTAACATTCACCAAGATACCACCCAATAAACACGGCTGTGTAGGTACGTACAGGTTACATTCACCAAGATACCACCCAATAAACACGGCTGTGTTGGTACGTACAGGTTACATTCACCAAGATACCACCCAATAA
The DNA here is from genome assembly GCA_032718475.1 of Nemertoderma westbladi. Taxonomy (NCBI): domain Eukaryota; kingdom Metazoa; phylum Xenacoelomorpha; order Nemertodermatida; family Nemertodermatidae; genus Nemertoderma; species Nemertoderma westbladi. Next base: position 55,745 of record JAUCBJ010009042.1, on the reverse strand, counting down.
ACACGGCTGTGTAGGTACGTACAGGTTACATTCACCAAGATACCACCCAATAAACACGGCTGTGTAGGTACAGGTTACATTCACCAAGATACCACCCAATAAACACGGCTGTGTAGGTACAGGTTACATTCACCAAGATACCACCCAATAAACACGGCTGTGTAGGTACGTACAGGTTACATTCACCAAGATACCACCCAATAAATACGGCTGTGTAGGTACGTACAGGTTACATTCACCAAGATACCACCCAATAAACACGGCTGTGTAGGTACGTACAGGTTACATTCACCAAGATACCACCCAATAAACACGGCTGTGTTGGTACGTACAGGTTACATTCACCAAGATACCACCCAATAAACACGGCTGTGTAGGTACGTACAGGTTACATTCACCAAGATACCACCCAATAAACACGGCTGTGTTGGTACGACAGGTTACATTCACCAAGATACCACCCAATAAACACGGCTGTGTTGGTACGTACAGGTTACATTCACCAAGATACCACCCAATAAACACGGCTGTGTACGTACAGGTTACATTCACCAAGATACCACCCAATAATAATTATTTAGGTCTTTGGTCTTTGTTTTGTAGTCACCCATTTAAATCACTTTTTTCTTATTTAAATCAGATTTTTTTATTTAAATCCGATTTTATATTTAAACAATCTGGCTTCATCAATGCACTAATGTTTAAAAAAAAAACCGAAAAACCGGGATCCCAGCGAAATATCGAATCCCGATTCCGACTTTTTTGAAACGGGATCCCGAAGTTTAAATGGTTAAATAAATTTGTTGAACATCTAAAAAAAAGTTCCATCAGAACGGAAAATGTTTTGATTATATCTAATTTTTATTTCAGTAAACCATTCAGTAATCAATTATAAGATAATTTTAATATAACTTTATCTTACTAATATTTCAGAAGTGTAAAATAAAGTGAGTGTTACTGAAAACCTGCCTCATATACTATTAACTTTGATGAATTTAATCCAAAATTGCTTATTTCCTTATTTAATTACGGCTGTACATCAATATGGCTTATCTAAATTACTCTATACTGTATAATGGGTTGTTCTAGTACACAACGCCATATATCGCAACAACAAGTATAATGCACAATGTATCTGAGCAGCCTGAGCTCTGAGCTCTGAGCAGCCTATCATTATAGTGAATTTTAATTGTTTTGAATTTTAACAATTGTTAATTATTAATCTGACGCATATTATATTTATTGTTTCACTAACTAATTTCACCAATTTACAACCCAAATTAAATTTGCCACAGTTTGAATTTGTGTTTTATGTATTTTATTATATCTCAACAATAGACGAAACGAGGAAATATTCTAATAACGATATTCTATCTATGTGTAAGTTTTCCATTTCACCATTCTTATTCGTTTCAGTCTGGGAATAAATTTCGGTTTGCCTATGTTTCATTAGACTAGTTGTCAATGTCCAGGTAAGAAACCATTAGGTTTCCATGCCAATACCAAATTATTGGGTTAGGACTTTGTATAAAGTACTTTCAAAAGAAAGTATAAGTTAGGACTTTAGCGCTCCCGGAGTTTATGCAAACGGTTTTATTTTTAAGTGTTCAATGTGAAATTGGTTATTTGCGAAACGGAGCCGGGTATTTGCAATCAACATTCGGCGAGTTAGCGTATTAGGGTATTTTCGGTCTTACAATCATTTAGCACTTAGTACAAATTGAATATAAGTGTGATTAACTAACCAACGAAAATTAAAAAAACACGAGAGAAAGTAAAAACAATTATTTATAATAGGTAAAAAAAATTAAAATATAGCAGACAATAAAAGTCAGAAATACCGACGTAATGATTTATGTAAAGGAACTTTCATATTTTACCGATTTATAACTGATGTTACACGAATAATGATTGAATTGTATTATTTTTTCCTGCAAATATTGTAAATTGATAAAAGTGAAATTATAACTATTTTACATGATTGTGTGAAAGGTTTCACATAAGCAGTATTTATGTACCGAGCGAGGGTGGCGAGGGATGTTTCCATAAATATACAAGGGTCATTCATTCATAAACGTTGACAGTGCCCTTTTAACAAAATGGTGCCATTTTGTTAAATTATGTCAATTTAAGGGCGTTCTGAATGCTTAATTATTAGCGTTAATATTGTAATGTTTAGGAATATTCATGAAATTCATATACTTTTTATGCAATTAATTGCAGTTGGTACATCAACTAAACTTACACTTCGCCTAAAATCAATGGTTATCAGTAATGGGTAATAAATATCAATATTTGTTATATAAGTTCATTGTTACTAAGTTAGTGATTATTACTTAGCTGCGTTACGAGGATATCACCACATCGAGAAGTTGACATAATGTAACAAGTTATTAATTTTCATAAAAATAGCGCACGTTTAGGTACGCCTATAATGCATTAATTATTGCAATTTACCTGCTATAAAAGAAAAGGCAACTTTGTGGAATAAAATTACGCATTACTCTATATAAAAACAAATAGAGTTTTCTCTTTAACCATAAAATTGTTTCACTAATATTTTCACAAATTTAGAACCTCAATTTGGGGTATCTCAACAATTAGACCGGATGAATTTTGAAATAACGATTGTCAATATATCTAGGTATTTCCATTTCACGGCAATCACTCACTACATAATAATATGTCGCCTGTGCAATAAATTGAAATACATTGTATGGATGTCCAGGTAAGAAACCATTACGTTTCCATGACAATACACAGTTATCGGGTTAGGACTTTGTATAGAGTACTTTCAAAGACTATCTAAAAGTAATAAGTTAAGACTTTAGCGCTCCCGCAGTTTGTGCAAACGCTTTTATTATTAGGTAATTACGTGTGCAATTGGCTATTCGCAAAACGGAGGGGTATTCGCAATTAACATTCAGCGAGTTAGCGTATTAGGGTATTTGCGGTCTTATAATCATTTAGCACTTGGTAGTTGGTACAAATGGAATGTAAGTGTAAGAAGTGTGTTTGTAAGTTAGCATTATGGCCATTCCATACTCTTGAGTGTTTAAGTGTGTTTGAAAAGTACCAATTCCCATAATGCCGCTAAGGGGGGCCAAGTTTTTTATACACATGACACACTGGACTGCAAAAGTGGTAAAACGCTAACTTGTGGGAAATGGTCTAAAAAACGTTTTGACAAAGTTTCAGATTGCAAGGACCACGAGTTAGCACTTTGAGTTAGCACTTTGGAAAAGTTAGCACAATAGCGGAAAAAGAGCTTGCAAAGTTAGCCCTTTGGTATATTTGCCAACACACCAAGATACCACCCAATAAACACGGCTGTGTAGGTACGTACAGGTTACATTCACCAAGATACCACCCAATAAACACGGCTGTGTAGGTACGTACAGGTTACATTCACCAAGATACCACCCAATAAACACGGCTGTGTAGGTACAGGTTACATTCACCAAGATACCACCCAATAAACACGGCTGTGTAGGTACGTACAGGTTACATTCACCAAGATACCACCCAATAAACACGGCTGTGTAGGTACAGGTTACATTCACCAAGATACCACCCAATAAACACGGCTGTGTAGGTACGACAGGTTACATTCACCAAGATACCACCCAATAAACACGGCTGTGTACGTACAGGTTACATTCACCAAGATACCACCCAATAAACACGGCTGTGTAGGTACGTACCGGTTACATTCACCAAGATACCACTCAATAAACACGGCTGTGTAGGTACAGGTTACATTCACCAAGATACCACCCAATAAACACGGCTGTGTAGGTACGACAGGTTACATTCACCAAGATACCACCCAATAAACACGGCTGTGTACGTACAGGTTACATTCACCAAGATACCACCCAATAAACACGGCTGTGTAGGTACGTACCGGTTACATTCACCAAGATACCACTCAATAAACACGGCTGTGTAGGTACAGGTTACATTCACCAAGATACCACCCAATAAACACGGCTGTGTAGGTACGTACAGGTTACATTCACCAAGATAACACCCAATAAACACGGCTGTGTAGGTACGTACAGGTTACATTCACCAAGATACCACCCAATAAACACGGCTGTATAGGTACGTACAGGTTACATTCACCAAGATACCACCCAATAAACACGGCTGTGTAGGTACGAACAGGTTACATTCACCAAGATACCACCCAATAAACACGGCTGTGTTGGTACGTACAGGTTACATTCACCAAGATACCACCCAATAAACACGGCTGTGTTGGTACGACAGGTTACATTCACCAAGATACCACCCAATAAACACGGCTGTGTAGGTACGTACAGGTTACATTCACCAAGATACCACCCAATAGACACGGCTGTGTTGGTACGTACAGGTTACATTCACCAAGATACCACCCAATAAACACGGCTGTGTAGGTACGTACAGGTTACATTCACCAAGATACCACCCAATAAACACGGCTGTGTAGGTACGTACAGGTTACATTCACCAAGATACCACCCAATAAACACGGCTGTGTAGGTACGACAGGTTACATTCACCAAGATACCACCCAATAAACACGGCTGTGTACGTACAGGTTACATTCACCAAGATACCACCCAATAAACACGGCTGTGTAGGTACGTACCGGTTACATTCACCAAGATACCACTCAATAAACACGGCTGTGTAGGTACAGGTTACATTCACCAAGATACCACCCAATAAACACGGCTGTGTAGGTACGACAGGTTACATTCACCAAGATACCACCCAATAAACACGGCTGTGTACGTACAGGTTACATTCACCAAGATACCACCCAATAAACACGGCTGTGTAGGTACGTACCGGTTACATTCACCAAGATACCACTCAATAAACACGGCTGTGTAGGTACAGGTTACATTCACCAAGATACCACCCAATAAACACGGCTGTGTAGGTACGTACAGGTTACATTCACCAAGATACCACCCAATAAACACGGCTGTATAGGTACGTACAGGTTACATTCACCAAGATACCACCCAATAAACACGGCTGTGTAGGTACGTACAGGTTACATTCACCAAGATACCACCCAATAAACACGGCTGTGTAGGTACGTACAGGTTACATTCACCAAGATACCACCCAATATTGACACATTAACATTTTGGCGAAATGACATGTCAAACTGTCAATTTGAAAGTGACATTTTGGCAAAATGACATGTCAAAATGTCAATTTGAAAATGTCATTTTGGCAAAATGACATGTCAAAATGTCAATTTGAAAGTTACATATGAAAGCATATAGCATAGTATATAGCATATAGCATATAGCATATGATATGCATAAAGCATAGCTTATGACATATAGCATATAGCATAGCATATAGCATATAGCATAACATGGCCTATAGCACAACATATAACATATAGCATATGACATGTAGCATAGCATATAGCATATAGCATATAGCATATAGTATATAGCATATAGCATATAGCATATAGCATATAGTATGTAGCATATAGCATATAGCATATAGCATAGCATGTACTATAGCCTATAGCATAACATGGCATATAGCACAACATATAACATATAGCATATAGCATATAGCATAACATGGCATATAGCATATAGCATAACATGGCATATAGCATAACATATAACATATAGCTTATGACATATAGCATAGCATATAGCATATATCATATAGCATAGCATATAACATAGCATATAGCATAGCATACAGCATAGCATATAGCATAGCATAGCATATAACATAGCATATAGCATAGCATATAGCATATCATATAGCATAGCATATAGCATATAGCATATCATATAGCATAGCATATAGCATAACATATAACATATAGCATATAACATAGCATATACCATAGCATATAGCATAGCATATCGCATATCATATAGCATAGCATATAGCATAGCATATAGCATATCATATAGCATAGCATATCATATAGCATAGCATATAGCATAGCATATAGCATAGCATATAACATAACATATAACATATAGCATATAACATAGCATATACCATAGCATATAGCATAGCATATAGCATATCATATAGCATAGCATATAGCATAGCATATAGCATATCATATAGCATAGCATATAGCATAGCATATAGCATAGCATAACATATAACATATAGCATATAACATATAACATGGCATATAGCATAGCATATAACATTTCCATATAGCATAGCATGTACTATAGCATATAGCATAACATGGCATATATCATAACATATAACATGTAGCATATAACACATAGCATATAGCATAGTATATAGCATAGCATGTACTATAGCATATAGCAAAGCATGTACTATAGCATATAACATAGCATGTACTATAGCATATAGCATAATATGGCATATAGCATAACATATAACATATATCATATGACATATAGCATAGCATAGCATATAGCATAACATGGCACATAGCATAACATATAGCATATAACATGTAGCATATAGCATAGCATATAGCATAGCATATAACAGCATATAGCATATAGCATAATATATAGCATAGCGTAGCATATAGTATATAGTATATAGCATAGCATGTACTATAGTATATAGCATAATATGGCATATAGCATAACATATAACATATAGCATATGACATATAGCGTATAGCATAGCATATAGCATAACATAGAACATATAGCATATAGCAGAGAGCATAAAATATAGCATAGCATATAGCATAGCCTATAGCATAGCATATAGCATAGCATATAGAATAGCATATAGCATAGTATATAGCATAGCATATAGCATATCATGTACTATAGTATATAGCATATCATGGCATATAGCATAACATATAACATACAGCATATAACATTAAGTGCACTGCATCGTTATGAAGTGCACTACTACCACCTTTATGAAGTGCACTACACCTTTATGAAGTGCACTGCGCCGTTATAAAGTGCACTGCACCGGTATATAGTGCACTCGTTATTAAGTGCACTGCGCCGTTATGTAGTGCACTCGTTATTAAGTGCACTGCGCCGTTATGTAGGGCACTCGTTATTAATTCAAATTATCCTAAGAACACCTTTCATTTCAATTTAATTGCCATTCCAAAAGCCCTTACTAAAATTAGCCGCAATTTACCGAAATAATTTGTCATTTTAATTTAATTGTCTGGGTTAATGAACTTCAAGTCAGCCAAATATTCAATTGTATTAAATAATAAATTGCCAACACAAAAGCCCTTACCAAAATTAGCCGCAATTTACTGAAATAACTTCCGATTTTTTCCAAAAATGACCATCGATTTTCATTTTCGCGCGTTCTAACCGACACCACGAGATAGAGCATAAAAAATATATTTTAAGGAAATGATCACCAAAAACGCTCAGAATCACCGGGCGACATCGCTAACACCTCCCCACCCCTCTATAGTGCATTTCAAGTGTAATTATTTATTAATGGGGGAAATATTTACAAGAGAATTTACAGGCAATATTGAGCTGAGCTGCTTGCATTGTATTGTACGAGGCGCCAGCCGGGCTGGGCTGGACGGCTGGGATACAATGTGCTGTGCGTCAGCATTGTGTAGGTGGTTGGTTTGGTTCACTCAAGGCAAATCATTTAATATTCTAGAACATATTTCCATGGAAACTAACCAACCCAGGCCTGGGCCACCCACACACCACGCCAGGCCTAATCAACACACAAGGACATGTTATTGAGCTCGACTCTGCATACATTGCCTTTGCTTGTTGAATTATATATTGACCGTCTTATTATTGGATTGGTGTACGCGGTTTCACTTAAAAGACAGAGGTCATTCGTTCCAGACATTTTTTTACTTTAACTTTGTAATAGAGCGCCGCCGCAGACAATATCTTAACTCTGTCTCCACCATTCAGTGAATAATTATTTAAGTTGAGTTGATTAGGCCTATTCTTTCATTATCATTATTATCACTCGTTCTGTTTTAATGTTTTTATTTATTTATAGTTTAGTTTATTAATAATTAAATGTTTATTCATATAAAAATATCTGCTTTATTATAGAGACGACGCATTTCCATAATTAATGGCCGTTCGCAATCAAATATATTAAAGTGTTTCGGGATCGGGGAAGTTTACAAGAAAGGTAATTTATTTATTATAATCCCGTATATAATTACAACGGAGCTAGACTTACTATAAGAAGGCTTCACTTATTAATTAACTTATTATTTAAATTCATTTAGCATAATATATAATTTAATTAATAATGTTAATGTTAATAATTAATAATTAATTAATAATTATTAAATAATAATGTATAATTTAATAAATTCAGGCTGTGTACGTACAAGATACCACCCAATAAACACGGCTGTGTAGGTACGTACAGGTTACATTCACCAAGATACCACCCAATAAACACGGCTGTGTAGGTACGTACAGGTTACATTCACCAAGATACCACCCAATAAACACGGCTGTGTAGGTACAGGTTACATTCACCAAGATACCACCCAATAAACACGGCTGTGTAGGTACGTACAGGTTACATTCACCAAGATACCACCCAATAAACACGGCTGTGTAGGTACAGGTTACATTCACCAAGATACCACCCAATAAACACCGCTGTGTAGGTACGTACAGGTTACATTCACCAAGATACCACCCAATAAACACGGCTGTGTAGGTACGTACAGGTTACATTCACCAAGATACCACCCAATAAACACGGCTGTGTACGTACAGGTTACATTCACCAAGATACCACCCAATAAACACGGCTGTGTAGGTACGTACCGGTTACATTCACCAAGATACCACCCAATAAACACGGCTGTGTAGGTACAGGTTACATTCACCAAGATACCACCCAATAAACACCGCTGTGTAGGTACGTACAGGTTACATTCACCAAGATACCACCCAATAAACACGGCTGTGTAGGTACGTACAGGTTACATTCACCAAGATACCACCCAATAAACACGGCTGTGTACGTACAGGTTACATTCACCAAGATACCACCCAATAAACACGGCTGTGTAGGTACGTACCGGTTACATTCACCAAGATACCACCCAATAAACACGGCTGTGTAGGTACGTACATGTTACATTCACCAAGATAACACCCAATAAACACGGCTGTGTAGGTACGTACAGGTTACATTCACCAAGATACCACCCAATAAACACGGCTGTGTTGGTACAGGTTACATTCACCAAGATACCACCCAATAAACACGGCTGTATAGGTACGTACAGGTTACATTCACCAAGATACCTCCCAATAAACACGGCTGTGTTGGTACAGGTTACATTCACCAAGATACCACCCAATAAACACGGCTGTATAGGTACGTACAGGTTACATTCACCAAGATACCACCCAATAAACACGGCTGTATAGGTACGTACAGGTTACATTCACCAAGATACCACCCAATAAACACGGCTGTGTTGGTACGTACAGGTTACATTCACCAAGATACCACCCAATAAACACGGCTGTGTAGGTACGTACAGGTTACATTCACCAAGATACCACCCAATAAACACGGCTGTGTTGGTACGTACAGGTTACATTCACCAAGATACCACCCAATAAACACGGCTGTGTAGGTACGTACAGGTTACATTCACCAAGATACCACCCAATAAACACGGCTGTGTAGGTACGTACAGGTTACATTCACCAAGATACCACCCAATAAACACGGCTGTGTAGGTACGTACAGGTTACATTCACCAAGATACCACCCAATAAACACGGATGTGTAGGTACAGGTTACATTCACCAAGATACCACCCAATAAACACGGCTGTGTTGGTACGTACAGGTTACATTCACCAAGATACCACCCAATAAACACGGCTGTGTAGGTACGTACAGGTTACATTCACCAAGATACCACCCAATAAACACGGCTGTGTTGGTACGTACAGGTTACATTCACCAAGATACCACCCAATAAACACGGCTGTGTAGGTACGTACAGGTTACATTCACCTATACCGGCAAACCACTCGAAACGCTAACGTGCTCTTTTTCGTCCAAAGTGCTAACTGTTCCAGACGCATGCAAATCAACTATACACCTAACTAACAAATTCTCTGGAAGGTCGCTAGAGTACAAGGGTGGTAAAGACTACACATATACCATAGCCCTAACTGCATTGTCTATTAATGTTGTGCTAACTGCAAACCTGAACAGTATTACTATACACCTAACTGCAAGGTCTAATTAATGTTGTGCTAACTGCAAACCCGATCAGTATTATTATACACCTAACTGCATGGTCTATTTAAGGTTGATCTAACTGCAAACCCGAACAGTATTATTATACACCTAACTGCATGGTCTAATTAATGTTGTGCTAACTGCAAACCCGAACAGTATTATTATACACCTAACTGCATGGTTTATTCATGTTGTATGCCTACTAACTAAGTGTTTAAACAGGATCAAACATTTCATCATTTCTGTAATTCGTCTCGTGATCCTTATTTTGGCATTCGGCCAATTCGGCATTCGTGGGACCATGGAGCCCATAGGATACCCGAAGGATAATTGAAGAGTTATCAAAAAAGAAAGATAGGCATCTGGCTGTTATCTTTGTTGACTTCTTCAAGGCCTTTGATTCAGTCTCTCTCTCAGGTATGTTCAGCATAGTTTCATTATATGGGATTCCTGATGAAATTATTGCAGCAATCAGATCAGTATACGATGATGGTTCGACAACATTTGTCTCTACTGTTGACGGTGACAGAGAACCATTTGAAGTGTAATGGGACGTCCTCCAGGGAGACACACTTGCACCATTCTTGTTCATAATTGTGGTTGACTATGTTCTACGCACGTCCTTAGATCATCATAATGATGATTGGGTGTTGATAAGTCCACCTACTGGCTCCAGAAGTCGAGGAAATCCTGCCAAGTACCTAACTGATCTAGACTTTGCTGATGACTTAGGAGTACTCTCAGAATCACTAGAGGGAGCCCAACGGCTCCTCAGCTCATTAGAACATGCTGCTTCTAGTGTTGGTCTTTTTATTAACTCCAGAAAGACCAAACTTTTGACAGTTAACTTTGAAAGTCCTCAGCAAGTCTCTGATCGGATGAGCATAAGCTCAAAGGATGGTATGCTTGAGCATGTGGACGACTTCTGTTACCTGGGATCATGGATCCAGAAGTCAGATGAGGTCCTTCGAATACGTAAGGGAAAGCATTGGGCAGCCTTGAATATGCTTTGCAGGATGTGGAAGTCACCGAGAATTAATCGGAAACTTAAGGTCCGATTATTTAGAGCAGCAGTAGTTCCAGCACCTCTCTATGGGAGTCCATGTTGGGCTCTAACTGCTGAGGACACCAAATCTCTGGATGGCACATTCACAAGAATGCTACGCCGGGTACATTGTGTCAAGTACAATGCACACATCTCCAACCAGACACTATATAACATTGGAGGTGTCTCATTGGTTCCCCCAGGCTTGATACTAGAACAAAATTGCCTCCGCTTTGCAGGACATTGCTTTCACCGTGAGGACCAGCCAGTGCATAAACTTTACTTTGGCAGTGTCATGGACTGAATAAGCATGGTGGACAGACCATGACTTTCTTGAGACGCATCTTAAAGGACACTGGCCTTGAAGAAGCGGATGATATAGCAAATTTTTTTTTAAATAAAAAAAATCAGATTTTTTTTTGTTTAAATCAGATTTATTTGATTTAAATCAGATTTTTTTTCATTTAAATCGGGTGACTAAAAAGCAAAGACCCAAATAACAAAGACCTGTATGAAACACATGTGTTAACTTTCGTTTTTTGTTTTGGTTCCCCAAACACGCCTCTATAACCTGCTCCTTTACTAACCTGCTCCTGTAAATGGCAATGGGACCTAACGCTATATGGCAATGGGACCTAATCCCCTTTAGGACGTAACGCGACTTTACCTCTTTGTTTTGTACAGGTGTCAAAGAGCGTTAGGTTACATTGCCATTTAATGGAACAGGTTAGTAAAGGAGCATGTTACAGAGGCTTGTTGGGAGAACCAAAACAATAAACGAAAGTTAACACATGTTTCAAGATTACGTAGGTCTTTATTATTTAGGTCTTTGGTCTTTGTTTTGTAGTCACCCATTTAAATCACTTTTTTCTTATTTAAATCAGATTTTTTTATTTAAATCCGATTTTATATTTAAACAATCTGGCTTCATCAATGCACTAATGTTTAAAAAAAAAACCGAAAAACCGGGATCCCAGCGAAATATCGAATCCCGATTCCGACTTTTTTGAAACGGGATCCCGAAGTTTAAATGGTTAAATAAATTTGTTGAACATCTAAAAAAAAGTTCCATCAGAACGGAACATGTTTTGATTATATCTAATTTATCTAATATCTAATTTTTATTTCAGTAAACCATTCAGTAATCAATTATAAGATAATTTTAATATAACTTTATCTTACTAATATTTCAGAAGTGTTAAATAAAGTGATTGTTACCCAAAATCCGTGTTACTGAAAACCTGCCTCATAACTTTGATGAATTTAATCCAAAATTGCTTATTTCCTTATCTAATTACGGCTGTACATCAATATGGCTTATCTAAATTACTCTATACTGTATAATGGGTTGTTCTAGTACACAACGCCATATATCGCAACACTATCATTATAGTGAATTTTAATTGTTTTGAATTTTAACAATTGTTAATTATTAATCTGACGCATATTATATTTATTGTTTCACTAACTAATTTCACCAATTTACAACCCAAATTAAATTTGCCACAGTTTGAATTTGTGTTTTATGTATTTTATTATATGTGAGGTTTGATCAAGAAACCGACCTACGGTTACAAATAATAATTTTGTGTTTTTTTATTGAATCAAATACACATTTTTATGCTGAATCGAACACTGAAAACAGATTTCAAATCCGATAAAGTGTTGTCGAGATATTGAGTTTGGAAAATCAGTAGTCTTATGACCAAATTTTAACAAAGTTTTGAGAAAAACGCCTTTCAAGTTATGAGAGTTTCAAACGTTCCCTCCAATTTTCTGTAATTGGGGGGATTTTCAAATGTAAACTTTTACGATATTTCAAAGCAGACTTGTAAAAAATTAGGAATATACGTCAGAATTCTGATACACATCAGTGTATGGACCTTTGGCGACAATATTTTAATTTTTATTACTATTGGAGGTCACTCTGTCTGTTTTTCTGAATACTTGTCTGTTTGTCTGTCAAAAATGTAACAAATAAATAAATAAAGCACCACCACCTACATTTTTTGCTATTGGGTTTTTATTTGCCGATGATTTCAAATACGATGTCGGTTTTCACTATTTACCGATTCTAGACGACTGTCTGCATGTCAGTCAGTCTGTCTGTTTTTGGTAAGTCTGTCTGTCTGTTAAAATTTAAGAAGAGCACAAACTACTCAAAATTTATCTTTTAGGGTTTTTCTGGGTGGTGATAACATTTAAATGTCACTGAGTTGTAATTACAGTTCAAATTTCACTTTTTCAGTTTGAAGAAATCTAGACGTTCTGTATGTCTGTCTGTCTGTCTGTCTGTCTGTCTGTCTGTCTGTCTGTCTGTCTGTCTGTCTGTCTGTCTGTCTGTCTGTCTGTCTGTCTGTCTGTCTGTCTGTCTGTCTGTCTGTCTGTCTGTCTGTCTGTCTGTCTGTTTGTGTGTCAAAATTGAGAACTAAATCAAATTAACAAACAAATTTATTTATGGGGTTTTCTTGGTCGGTGATTTCATTTCCGATATCTATTTTTACGTTTGATTGATTATTTAATGTTTGTACGTCTGTCTGTCTGTCTGTCGGTCTGTCTATCTGTTTGTCCATCAATATTGAGAAATATCTCAAATTAACAAACAATTATGGGGTTTTCTTGGTCGGTGATTTCATTTCACCCAAAAGCAAAATATTTTGTTAGATATCATGTTTCCATAATTTTTGACAGACAAACCGACACACAGACAGACAGACTGACTGACTAACACGAATTCAGACAGTCAGGATCGCGTCAAACCCATAAATCGACATTGGAAATTGAATCGCCTTCCAAGAAAATTCCCAAACCAAAACATTTTGTTGATATAATGTTTCCCTAATTTTTGACAGACAAACCGACACACAGACAGACAAACAAACAGACTGATCGACAGTCTATGATCCGTCAGCCGTGGAAAGTAACAATTGAATTGAAATCACTGAACAGGAAAACTCATAGCAAAAATTATCCTGTTGGACAAATACAATGATAGTATTTTGAAAAAGTAATACTACGTACGTAGCTATCTTACAAATAATTGGCCACTTATTTATAATAATTTCAAAATGAGTGAGGTCTACAAAAAATCAAATAACTCCAAAACTAAAATAGATATGAAAATTTCGTTTACAGTTTCAGAATTACCAAAAAATTCTGATCTAGAAAAAGTAAAAAAATAAAATTCGATTTTTTAAAACCAAATGAACTATTTTGACTTCAACCTCTAATTCTGTGAAATAATATTTTGCAACGGTAGGTCGATTTCTTGATCAAACCTCACATATCTCAACAATAGACGAAACGAGGAAATATTCTAATAACGATTGTCTATCTATGTGTAAGTTTTCCATTTCACCATTCTTATTCGTTTCAGTCTGGGAATAAATTTCGGTTTGCCTATGTTTCATTAGACTAGTTGTCAATGTCCAGGTAAGAAACCATTAGGTTTCCATGCCAATACCAAATTATTGGGTTAGGACTTTGTATAAAGTACTTTCAAAAGAAAGTATAAGTTAGGACTTTAGCGCTCCCGGAGTTTATGCAAACGGTTTTATTTTTAAGTGTTCAATGTGAAATTGGTTATTTGCGAAACGGAGCCGGGTATTTGCAATCAACATTCGGCGAGTTAGCGTATTAGGGTATTTTCGGCCTTACAATCATTTAGCACTTAGTACAAATTGAATATAAGTGTGATTGACTAACCAACGAAAATTAAAATAACACGAGAGAAAGTAAAAACAATTATTTATAATAGGTAAAAAAAATTTAAATATAGCAGACAATAAAAGTCAGAAATACCGACGTAATGATTTATGTAAAGGAACTTTCATATTTTACCGATTTATAACTGATGTTACACTAATAATGATTGAATTGTATTATTTTTTCCTGCAAATATTGTAAATTGATAAAAGTGAAATTATAACTATTTTACATGATTGTGTGAAAGGTTTCACATAAGCAGTATTTATGCACCGAGCGGGGGTGGCGAGGGATGTTTCCATAAATATATAAGGGTCATTCATTCATAAACGTTGACAGTGCCCTTTTAACAAAATGGTGCCATTTTGTTAAATTATGTAAATTTAAGGGCGTTCTGAATGCTTAATTAGTAGCGTTAATATTGTAATGTTTAGGAATATTCATGAAATTCATATCCTTTTTATGCAATTAATTGCAGTTGGTACATCAACTAAACTTACACTTCGCCTAAAATCAATGGTTATCAGTAATGGGAAATACTATCAATATTTGTTATATAAGTTTATTGTTACTAAGTTAGTGATTATTACTTAGCTGCGTTACGAGGATATCACCACATCGAGAAGTTGACATAATGTAACAAGTTATTAATTTTCATAAAAATAGCGCACGTTTAGGTACGCCTATAATGCATTAATTATTGCAATTTACCTGCTATAAAAGAAAAGGCAACTTTGTGGAATAAAATTACGCATTACTCTACATAAAAACAAATAGAGTTTTCTCTTTAACCATAAAATTGTTTCACTAATATTTTCACAAATTTAGAACCTCAATTTGGGGTATCTCAACAAATAGACCGGATGAATTTTGAAATAACGATTGTCAATATATCTAGGTTTTCCATTTCACGGCAATCACTCACTACATAATAATATGTCGCCTGTGCAATAAATTGAAATACATTGTATGGATGTCCAGGTAAGAAACCATTACGTTTCCATGACAATACACAGTTATCGGGTTAGGACTTTGTATAGAGTACTTTCAAAGACTATCTAAAAGTAATAAGTTAAGACTTTAGCGCTCCCGCAGTTTGTGCAAACGCTTTTATTATTAGGTAATTACGTGTGCAATTGGCTATTCGCGAAACGGAGGGTTATTCGCAATTAACATTCTACTACTACTAGGATCGGCATGCTGCATTGCAGCTGCATTTTTAAGAATGCTGTGCCGGCTTGTCAACAAAATTGCACCGCCACAACTCCCTATCACCCATGACATTTGCTAGATCATCCGCATCTTTAAGGCCAGTGTCCTTTAAGATGCGTCTCAAGAAAGTCATGGGCTGTCCACCATGCTTATTCACTCCATGAGGCTGCCAAAGTACAAGATTATGCACTGGCTGGTCCTCACGGCGAAAGCAATGTCCTGCAAAGCGGAGGCGATTTTGTTCTAGTGTCAAGCTTGGGGGAACCAATGAGACACCTCCAATGTTATATAGTGTCTGGTTGGAGATGTGTGCATTGTACTTGACACAATGTACCCGGCGTAGCATTCTTGTGAATGTGCCATCCAGAGATTTGGTGTCCTCAGCAGTTAGAGCCCAGCATGGACTCCCGTAGAGGAGTACTGGAACTACTGCTGCTCTAAATAATCGGACCTTAAGTTTCCGATTAATTCTAGGTGACTTCCAAATCCTGGAAAGCCTATTCAAGGCTGCCCATGCCTTTCCCTTACGTATTCGAAGGTCCTCACCTGACTTCCGGATCCATGATCCCAGGTAACAGAAGTCGTCCACATGCTCAAGCATACCATCCTTTGAGCTTATGCTCATCCGATCAGAGACTTGCTGAGGACTTTCAAAGTTAACTGTTAGAATTTTGGTCTTTCTGGAGTTAATAAAAAGACCAACACTAGAAGCAGCATGTTCTAATGAGCTGAGGAGCCGCTGGGCTCCCTGTAATGATTCTGAGAGTACTCCTAAGTCATCAGCAAAGTCTAGATCAGTTAGGTACTTGGCTGGATTTCCTCGACTTCTGGAGCCAGTAGGTGGAGTTATCATCACCCCATCATCATTGCGATGATCTAAGGACATCCGTAGAACATAGTCAACCACAATAATGAACAAGAATGGTGCAAGTGTGTCTCCTTGGAGGACGCCCCATAACACTTCAAATGGTGCTGTGTCACCGTCAACAGTAGACACAAATGTTGTCGAACCATCGTATACTGATCTGATTGCTGCAATAATTTCATCAGGAATCCCATATAATGAAAGTATGCTGAACATACGTGAGCGAGAGACTGAATCAAAGGCCTTGAAGAAGTCAACAAAGATAACAGCCAGATGCCTGTCTTTCTTTTTTGATAACTCTTCAATTATCCTTCTAAGTGCCAAAATGGGCTCCATGGTCCCACGACCTTTACGGAACCCATTCTGATTTCCACGTAGCAGTCTCTCAATGGGATCCCTGATGCGATTTAATAGAATTCTATTGTATAGTTTTGCAGCAATCGAGATCAATGAGATTCCACGAAAAGAACCATAGAGTGTTAGGTTGCCCTTCTTGGGAACTGGCACCAACTTATTAGTTTTCATTTCTTGTGGGACTCTTGTTGTCCGGTACATGTCTACTATCATGGGATAGATGAGCTTTAAACACTCAGGTATTTTAAAGACCTCAGGGGGAACACCATCTACTCCACTGGCACGATTGGTCTTAATGCTCTTTGCAGCAGCCTTCACTTCTGCAAAGGAGATATCGCCAATGGGAATATCTGGGAGTACAGACTCAGACACTTTTACTTCTATAAAGTTATCAGGCAATACCCTGTCATTATTGAGGAGCTTTTCAAAGTGGGCTTTCCAACCATTGAGGCGATCGGCTGGTGATTCAGCCTTAACCTTGGTGGTTGGTTGGCTTTTCCGCCCAGTAAGCAGATTGATCGATTTCCATGCCTGGGATGATTGCCTGCTGTCGTCAGCATCATTGATGGCATCAACCTGTTGGTTTATTAGCTCCTGTAGATTAACAGAGTACTGCCTGTTCAGGGACCTAGATGCAGCTTTAACTGCATTCTTGGCCGCTGTAGTCTGTTTGAGTCGGGACTCTTTCTGCGCCTTATGAAGGTCTTTTCGGCACTTCTGAATTTTGTTGTCAGTCCAGGGGGCCCTTTTCCTATTTCGAGGGTATACAGGAACTGTTTCTGCAGCTGCTAACTTAACTGCTTCTGTAAAGGCAGTATAGCCCTCACAGTGATCTGCCGCCTCAGAGGCAAGAGCCTCATACCTGTTGCTCAGCTGTAGTGTGAAGCTGGATCTCACACTTGGCTGTTGCAACAGAGAGGACCAGTCATGCCGTGGCAAGGCAGATTTCGTTGTTCTGCTAGCACGCAGACTAAGTATTACCTTGGCCACAATAAGGCGGTGATCACTGGAGAAGGGTCGAAGTGTAAATGCATTACAGTCTTGTATAGAGCTCCTGTATTTCCTACGAAACAGAATATGGTCTATCTGGGACTTGTGATCATTGTGTGATCAACAATTAACATTCAGCGAGTTAGCGTATTAGGGTATTTGCGGTCTTATAATCATTTAGCACTTGGTAGTTGGTACAAATGGAATGTAAGTGTAAGAAGTGTGTTTGTAAGTTAGCATTATGGCCATTCCATACTCTTGAGTGTTTAAGTGTGTTTGAAAAGTACCAATTCCCATAATGCCGCTAAGGGGGGCCAAGTTTTTTATACACATGACACACTGGACTGCAAAAGTGGTAAAACGCTAACTTGTGGGAAATGGTCTAAAAAACGTTTTGACAAAGTTTCAGATTGCAAGGACCACGAGTTAGCACTTTGAGTTAGCACTTTGGAAAAGTTAGCACAATAGCGGAAAAAGAGCTTGCAAAGTTAGCCCTTTGGTATATTTGCCAACACCCGCACACCCCCACACACCCGCACACACCCGCACTCTCCAGTACAAGTTCAAAAACATTTCATTATTGTTATATTTCAGATGAAATTCCTACAAATTCCAATTCCTCTGCTGCAATCATTGGAGGTGTTGTTGGAAGTGGATTTGCAGTGATTGTTATAGTCGTATTGGCATTTATTTTACTCAAAAGATATCGGAATAGAAAACCTCGTAGTCCTGTCTACGGGGACACAGTTGTATATGGGCTGGATGGTCCAGCTAACATCCCGAGTCAACCCTATGAAGAATTAGAGATACCAGCCATTCGAGCTTCAAACAATCGGTCATTAGCCACTGAGAGTTTTCGAAATCAACCAGTCAATGAGAGCTATCTAAATCCACCATCCAATGGGATAACTATAAATCAAACAGCCAATGAGAGAGCTATAAATCACCCATCAACCAATCAGTCAACTGTCAATCTTACTCCGCTCACCTCCAGTAGTCGAGATGATCAGATAACAAATGAAAAACATCCCTATGATACTATCGATGAATCTAAAGTTGGTAGAAACAAGGTAACTACAGAAACTGATACAAATTGCCAGAACACAATCACTGTGGAGAATACCAACACAGTAGTGGAGGGGAGAGAACAAGAGAATACCAACACAGTAGTGGAGGGGAGAGGGCCAGAGAATACCAACACAGTAGTGGAGGGGAGAGGACAAGAGAATAGCAACACAGTGGAGGGGAGAGTTTATGTTAACCAATCACAAGTAGCGGAAGCCTCAATGAACAACCAATCAGATAACCGTGCATGCATGAGTAAGACAGTATCCCCAATATATGTCAACCAATCAGAAGTTACCGGAGCTGGAATAATCAACCAATCCGCATTGAATGAGGACAATCTGGACTATTTAAATGCTAAGGAAGTCTATGGAATCTAGTAATGGATCGAACGAGATAACTATACAACTTGTCCGACTTTTCTATTTAGTATTCTAAAATATATTTATATGGTTGAATAAATTGTTTATACTAAGTATAGCTGAAAAATTATTTCGTGTCCAAAAATATTGATGAAATTTTGCAGTTTCGTCTATATTTAGTATTCCATTGGTGTTATATTTGGGATAGTAATATTTACTGACAGTTTGTTGTTACCGGATATTAACAGTTATCCAATCTTTGCACTGGCTATCCAACAGTTATCGAATATGAATTTAAAATGGCGAAAAAAGGTTTTGAAACGGTACCACGTACTGATATCAGGATATGCAGCCTTTGTTATAGTACCAGTATTGTATTTATGGGCTGACCGATTATACCGGAACCGAACCCTGGAATGGTTTCCGTCTTGTCTTCGGATTTCCTTCTGACGACGTAGAATCAAATGCGTGCCTGTTGGCGCTTCCTAACATTGTTGCCTGTGTAACAAAGAACATTGGCGTATATCGAAAGTATTGACCGGAGACCATGTGATGAAATTCGTTCGTTGGTCCCCATCCTACGTCAATGTTTCCCGACAGAGAAGTTCCAGTCCTGTCGCTCAGTGAACTGTAGAGCTTCGAAAGAACAACGCCACTAACTACTGGAAGCCGGGATTAATATCTTAAATGATGAAGATTAATTAGGCCTAATTAATTAAAAATCGTTCAGCCCATAAAGACAATACTAACAAAGGATGCTATCCTGATCTCAGTTTAGCCATAGTATATGGTACTGGTACAACTATAAAATTATTTCAAGGAGACTTGCTCTTAATAAATGTAAAATTGAAATCCCAGTCAACCGTGAGACCTTTGCCTTTTTAAATACATTTTCGATAACTGTTGGATATCCAGTGCAAAAATTGGATAACTGTTGGATAGCCAGTGCAAAGATTGGATAACTGTTGGATAGCCTGTGCAAAAATTGGATAACTGTTGGATAGCCTGTGCAAAGATTGGATAACTGTTGGATAGCCTCTGCAAAGATTGGATAACTGTTAATAACGGGTAACAACTCTCAGTAAATATTACTATCTTTATTTTTTATTATATTTGTTATCTTTTTAAATTAAAAATTATTATTTTGTAACATATTTTCTCTCTCATTATTTCTTTCAAATCGCCGAAGTCGTAGAATATTAGGGATTTTCTCCAATCGGGGACTCAACATAAATCTACCATATTGTTACTATTTCCCTGCCATTGATGCCAAAGAGGAAGTTACATTTGGCCCCAGAATTTAATATAAAACTTGGCAAACAAAAGTTCATCTATAATATATTTTATAGCTTCCGTGTTTATTGTTTATATTACTTGTTGTATTTTGGTTGAAATATTTTGTTATAACATTTAAAAATAAAGTATTTTTATTTTATTAGTGAAACATGTAATGGGTATACTAATGTACTGACTACTTCGGCCCTTAAATCAAATCTGTTGTCCACAAGGCAGCTTTCACATTTCAGCTTAAATATATCCATAACATCCACTTTTTATCGTACAATCTCAGCATTGACATTTAATCACAGAAATACCACAGAATTCACCCAATATAGTAAGTTGTAAGATATGCTTCTATTAGAAAGAAGTCTATTCAACAGTTCATCTCTATATGTTACTACAAGTCAGCCATGGATATGTATATTTGTACATTAAATAAAATGTTGTAGGGGGAAGTTAAAATGTCGTGAGGATATTTAATCTGTAAGTGTTAGTCTCAATAACAATGAAATCATTACTGATATTACTGATACTAACTGATGTTATTTTGGGCTTAAAGTATAATGGATATAAACTAGTTGAACGAGATGGATCTAAATTTACTAGAGAATGTTTATTTAACGAAGAAAGAAATAGTATTAGAGTACAAGTTGATTTTATTATTAATCAACAAAGTGAATTAACTATTACCGATGTATTGGAATCAACGGTTATTGCTAATGATGGTAGAGGTAATAACATACGTGTAAGGAATCGAGTCAACGCCAATAGAGATGATTGCTACAATACAAATAACAATAAAATCGGTTGTGGTGGATGGAATTTAACAGAGTATATAAGTGGCAAAACAATTGAATCTACAGGATATATAACTGTTGGGTTGAATCCTCCTGTTATTGAATCTATACCGGAGGTATTTGAGATAAGAATACGATATTGGGCTGGGATTACAGTAGTGGTAATACTTCAAAACAACCCGGCCTTCCCCGATAATCCCACTAACCCACTTATAATAACTCTCCCACCCCAATGTAAAGCTGATAATGATCCAGAGTGTAGCTGCGATGTACCGAGTTGTACTTATATAGAAGACAGTTCAGCTACATTAAACTGTAAGTTATCGGATTGGGTAACTGTACCGGTAGCTGGAAGTACATCAGGAGATTCTAGATGGAGTTGGTATAGTAACGGAGTTGCTATTGGTGGAGTCGTAACTGAACCAGGAGATACACTGAGTATAAGTAGAGATCTAACTCGTGGAGATACTGGGGAAGAGTTTATATGTAAGGCGAGGAATATAGCTATAGAAGTGGATAAATCATGTACCACTACGATCGTTGTTCAATGTAAGTTTGAGATATCCACTAAAGGTTACATTATGTTACTATAAATTTAGTTACATACGGTCAGTGTCAGTGAGCAGCAGACTGTAGACCGGGGTTTCTGAGACGGCTGGAGGCATTCTCTGAGGAAGCCAAGCCGGAAAATTACAAATAGTGAAGTCCCAAAAAGGGGAAATAAATAATGGTATTGAAAAGTTACGGACCATTATTGAATGTTTGCAACCGGATGTTAAAAGGGGAAAAGATAGATTTAGATTTAGATAGATTATTTAGAGCAGCAGTAGTTCCAGCACCTCTCTATGGGAGTCCATGTTGGGCTCTAACTGCTGAGGACACCAAATCTCTGGATGGCACATTCACAAGAATGCTACGCCGGGTACATTGTGTCAAGTACAATGCACACATCTCCAACCAGACACTATATAACATTGGAGGTGTCTCATTGGTTCCCCCAGGCTTGATACTAGAACAAAATTGCCTCCGCTTTGCAGGACATTGCTTTCACCGTGAGGACCAGCCAGTGCATAAACTTTACTTTGGCAGTGTCATGGACTGAATAAGCATGGTGGACAGACCATGACTTTCTTGAGACGCATCTTAAAGGACACTGGCCTTGAAGAAGCGGATGATATAGCAAATTTTTTTTTAAATAAAAAAAATCAGATTTTTTTTTGTTTAAATCAGATTTATTTGATTTAAATCAGATTTTTTTTCATTTAAATCGGGTGACTAAAAAGCAAAGACCCAAATAACAAAGACCTGTATGAAACACATGTGTTAACTTTCGTTTTTTGTTTTGGTTCCCCAAACACGCCTCTATAACCTGCTCCTTTACTAACCTGCTCCTGTAAATGGCAATGGGACCTAACGCTATATGGCAATGGGACCTAATCCCCTTTAGGACGTAACGCGACTTTACCTCTTTGTTTTGTACAGGTGTCAAAGAGCGTTAGGTTACATTGCCATTTAATGGAACAGGTTAGTAAAGGAGCATGTTACAGAGGCTTGTTGGGAGAACCAAAACAATAAACGAAAGTTAACACATGTTTCAAGATTACGTAGGTCTTTATTATTTAGGTCTTTGGTCTTTGTTTTGTAGTCACCCATTTAAATCACTTTTTTCTTATTTAAATCAGATTTTTTTATTTAAATCCGATTTTATATTTAAACAATCTGGCTTCATCAATGCACTAATGTTTAAAAAAAAAACCGAAAAACCGGGATCCCAGCGAAATATCGAATCCCGATTCCGACTTTTTTGAAACGGGATCCCGAAGTTTAAATGGTTAAATAAATTTGTTGAACATCTAAAAAAAAGTTCCATCAGAACGGAACATGTTTTGATTATATCTAATTTATCTAATATCTAATTTTTATTTCAGTAAACCATTCAGTAATCAATTATAAGATAATTTTAATATAACTTTATCTTACTAATATTTCAGAAGTGTTAAATAAAGTGATTGTTACCCAAAATCCGTGTTACTGAAAACCTGCCTCATAACTTTGATGAATTTAATCCAAAATTGCTTATTTCCTTATCTAATTACGGCTGTACATCAATATGGCTTATCTAAATTACTCTATACTGTATAATGGGTTGTTCTAGTACACAACGCCATATATCGCAATGCACTAATGTTTAAAAAAAAAACCGAAAAACCGGGATCCCAGCGAAATATCGAATCCCGATTCCGACTTTTTTGAAACGGGATCCCGAAGTTTAAATGGTTAAATAAATTTGTTGAACATCTAAAAAAAAGTTCCATCAGAACGGAAAATGTTTTGATTATATCTAATTTTTATTTCAGTAAACCATTCAGTAATCAATTATAAGATAATTTTAATATAACTTTATCTTACTAATATTTCAGAAGTGTAAAATAAAGTGAGTGTTACTGAAAACCTGCCTCATATACTATTAACTTTGATGAATTTAATCCAAAATTGCTTATTTCCTTATTTAATTACGGCTGTACATCAATATGGCTTATCTAAATTACTCTATACTGTATAATGGGTTGTTCTAGTACACAACGCCATATATCGCAACAACAAGTATAATGCACAATGTATCTGAGCAGCCTGAGCTCTGAGCTCTGAGCAGCCTATCATTATAGTGAATTTTAATTGTTTTGAATTTTAACAATTGTTAATTATTAATCTGACGCATATTATATTTATTGTTTCACTAACTAATTTCACCAATTTACAACCCAAATTAAATTTGCCACAGTTTGAATTTGTGTTTTATGTATTTTATTATATCTCAACAATAGACGAAACGAGGAAATATTCTAATAACGATATTCTATCTATGTGTAAGTTTTCCATTTCACCATTCTTATTCGTTTCAGTCTGGGAATAAATTTCGGTTTGCCTATGTTTCATTAGACTAGTTGTCAATGTCCAGGTAAGAAACCATTAGGTTTCCATGCCAATACCAAATTATTGGGTTAGGACTTTGTATAAAGTACTTTCAAAAGAAAGTATAAGTTAGGACTTTAGCGCTCCCGGAGTTTATGCAAACGGTTTTATTTTTAAGTGTTCAATGTGAAATTGGTTATTTGCGAAACGGAGCCGGGTATTTGCAATCAACATTCGGCGAGTTAGCGTATTAGGGTATTTTCGGTCTTACAATCATTTAGCACTTAGTACAAATTGAATATAAGTGTGATTAACTAACCAACGAAAATTAAAAAAACACGAGAGAAAGTAAAAACAATTATTTATAATAGGTAAAAAAAATTAAAATATAGCAGACAATAAAAGTCAGAAATACCGACGTAATGATTTATGTAAAGGAACTTTCATATTTTACCGATTTATAACTGATGTTACACGAATAATGATTGAATTGTATTATTTTTTCCTGCAAATATTGTAAATTGATAAAAGTGAAATTATAACTATTTTACATGATTGTGTGAAAGGTTTCACATAAGCAGTATTTATGTACCGAGCGAGGGTGGCGAGGGATGTTTCCATAAATATACAAGGGTCATTCATTCATAAACGTTGACAGTGCCCTTTTAACAAAATGGTGCCATTTTGTTAAATTATGTCAATTTAAGGGCGTTCTGAATGCTTAATTATTAGCGTTAATATTGTAATGTTTAGGAATATTCATGAAATTCATATACTTTTTATGCAATTAATTGCAGTTGGTACATCAACTAAACTTACACTTCGCCTAAAATCAATGGTTATCAGTAATGGGTAATAAATATCAATATTTGTTATATAAGTTCATTGTTACTAAGTTAGTGATTATTACTTAGCTGCGTTACGAGGATATCACCACATCGAGAAGTTGACATAATGTAACAAGTTATTAATTTTCATAAAAATAGCGCACGTTTAGGTACGCCTATAATGCATTAATTATTGCAATTTACCTGCTATAAAAGAAAAGGCAACTTTGTGGAATAAAATTACGCATTACTCTATATAAAAACAAATAGAGTTTTCTCTTTAACCATAAAATTGTTTCACTAATATTTTCACAAATTTAGAACCTCAATTTGGGGTATCTCAACAATTAGACCGGATGAATTTTGAAATAACGATTGTCAATATATCTAGGTATTTCCATTTCACGGCAATCACTCACTACATAATAATATGTCGCCTGTGCAATAAATTGAAATACATTGTATGGATGTCCAGGTAAGAAACCATTACGTTTCCATGACAATACACAGTTATCGGGTTAGGACTTTGTATAGAGTACTTTCAAAGACTATCTAAAAGTAATAAGTTAAGACTTTAGCGCTCCCGCAGTTTGTGCAAACGCTTTTATTATTAGGTAATTACGTGTGCAATTGGCTATTCGCAAAACGGAGGGGTATTCGCAATTAACATTCAGCGAGTTAGCGTATTAGGGTATTTGCGGTCTTATAATCATTTAGCACTTGGTAGTTGGTACAAATGGAATGTAAGTGTAAGAAGTGTGTTTGTAAGTTAGCATTATGGCCATTCCATACTCTTGAGTGTTTAAGTGTGTTTGAAAAGTACCAATTCCCATAATGCCGCTAAGGGGGGCCAAGTTTTTTATACACATGACACACTGGACTGCAAAAGTGGTAAAACGCTAACTTGTGGGAAATGGTCTAAAAAACGTTTTGACAAAGTTTCAGATTGCAAGGACCACGAGTTAGCACTTTGAGTTAGCACTTTGGAAAAGTTAGCACAATAGCGGAAAAAGAGCTTGCAAAGTTAGCCCTTTGGTATATTTGCCAACACACCAAGATACCACCCAATAAACACGGCTGTGTAGGTACGTACAGGTTACATTCACCAAGATACCACCCAATAAACACGGCTGTGTAGGTACGTACAGGTTACATTCACCAAGATACCACCCAATAAACACGGCTGTGTAGGTACAGGTTACATTCACCAAGATACCACCCAATAAACACGGCTGTGTAGGTACGTACAGGTTACATTCACCAAGATACCACCCAATAAACACGGCTGTGTAGGTACAGGTTACATTCACCAAGATACCACCCAATAAACACGGCTGTGTAGGTACGACAGGTTACATTCACCAAGATACCACCCAATAAACACGGCTGTGTACGTACAGGTTACATTCACCAAGATACCACCCAATAAACACGGCTGTGTAGGTACGTACCGGTTACATTCACCAAGATACCACTCAATAAACACGGCTGTGTAGGTACAGGTTACATTCACCAAGATACCACCCAATAAACACGGCTGTGTAGGTACGACAGGTTACATTCACCAAGATACCACCCAATAAACACGGCTGTGTACGTACAGGTTACATTCACCAAGATACCACCCAATAAACACGGCTGTGTAGGTACGTACCGGTTACATTCACCAAGATACCACTCAATAAACACGGCTGTGTAGGTACAGGTTACATTCACCAAGATACCACCCAATAAACACGGCTGTGTAGGTACGTACAGGTTACATTCACCAAGATAACACCCAATAAACACGGCTGTGTAGGTACGTACAGGTTACATTCACCAAGATACCACCCAATAAACACGGCTGTATAGGTACGTACAGGTTACATTCACCAAGATACCACCCAATAAACACGGCTGTGTAGGTACGAACAGGTTACATTCACCAAGATACCACCCAATAAACACGGCTGTGTTGGTACGTACAGGTTACATTCACCAAGATACCACCCAATAAACACGGCTGTGTTGGTACGACAGGTTACATTCACCAAGATACCACCCAATAAACACGGCTGTGTAGGTACGTACAGGTTACATTCACCAAGATACCACCCAATAGACACGGCTGTGTTGGTACGTACAGGTTACATTCACCAAGATACCACCCAATAAACACGGCTGTGTAGGTACGTACAGGTTACATTCACCAAGATACCACCCAATAAACACGGCTGTGTAGGTACGTACAGGTTACATTCACCAAGATACCACCCAATAAACACGGCTGTGTAGGTACGACAGGTTACATTCACCAAGATACCACCCAATAAACACGGCTGTGTACGTACAGGTTACATTCACCAAGATACCACCCAATAAACACGGCTGTGTAGGTACGTACCGGTTACATTCACCAAGATACCACTCAATAAACACGGCTGTGTAGGTACAGGTTACATTCACCAAGATACCACCCAATAAACACGGCTGTGTAGGTACGACAGGTTACATTCACCAAGATACCACCCAATAAACACGGCTGTGTACGTACAGGTTACATTCACCAAGATACCACCCAATAAACACGGCTGTGTAGGTACGTACCGGTTACATTCACCAAGATACCACTCAATAAACACGGCTGTGTAGGTACAGGTTACATTCACCAAGATACCACCCAATAAACACGGCTGTGTAGGTACGTACAGGTTACATTCACCAAGATACCACCCAATAAACACGGCTGTATAGGTACGTACAGGTTACATTCACCAAGATACCACCCAATAAACACGGCTGTGTAGGTACGTACAGGTTACATTCACCAAGATACCACCCAATAAACACGGCTGTGTAGGTACGTACAGGTTACATTCACCAAGATACCACCCAATATTGACACATTAACATTTTGGCGAAATGACATGTCAAACTGTCAATTTGAAAGTGACATTTTGGCAAAATGACATGTCAAAATGTCAATTTGAAAATGTCATTTTGGCAAAATGACATGTCAAAATGTCAATTTGAAAGTTACATATGAAAGCATATAGCATAGTATATAGCATATAGCATATAGCATATGATATGCATAAAGCATAGCTTATGACATATAGCATATAGCATAGCATATAGCATATAGCATAACATGGCCTATAGCACAACATATAACATATAGCATATGACATGTAGCATAGCATATAGCATATAGCATATAGCATATAGTATATAGCATATAGCATATAGCATATAGCATATAGTATGTAGCATATAGCATATAGCATATAGCATAGCATGTACTATAGCCTATAGCATAACATGGCATATAGCACAACATATAACATATAGCATATAGCATATAGCATAACATGGCATATAGCATATAGCATAACATGGCATATAGCATAACATATAACATATAGCTTATGACATATAGCATAGCATATAGCATATATCATATAGCATAGCATATAACATAGCATATAGCATAGCATACAGCATAGCATATAGCATAGCATAGCATATAACATAGCATATAGCATAGCATATAGCATATCATATAGCATAGCATATAGCATATAGCATATCATATAGCATAGCATATAGCATAACATATAACATATAGCATATAACATAGCATATACCATAGCATATAGCATAGCATATCGCATATCATATAGCATAGCATATAGCATAGCATATAGCATATCATATAGCATAGCATATCATATAGCATAGCATATAGCATAGCATATAGCATAGCATATAACATAACATATAACATATAGCATATAACATAGCATATACCATAGCATATAGCATAGCATATAGCATATCATATAGCATAGCATATAGCATAGCATATAGCATATCATATAGCATAGCATATAGCATAGCATATAGCATAGCATAACATATAACATATAGCATATAACATATAACATGGCATATAGCATAGCATATAACATTTCCATATAGCATAGCATGTACTATAGCATATAGCATAACATGGCATATATCATAACATATAACATGTAGCATATAACACATAGCATATAGCATAGTATATAGCATAGCATGTACTATAGCATATAGCAAAGCATGTACTATAGCATATAACATAGCATGTACTATAGCATATAGCATAATATGGCATATAGCATAACATATAACATATATCATATGACATATAGCATAGCATAGCATATAGCATAACATGGCACATAGCATAACATATAGCATATAACATGTAGCATATAGCATAGCATATAGCATAGCATATAACAGCATATAGCATATAGCATAATATATAGCATAGCGTAGCATATAGTATATAGTATATAGCATAGCATGTACTATAGTATATAGCATAATATGGCATATAGCATAACATATAACATATAGCATATGACATATAGCGTATAGCATAGCATATAGCATAACATAGAACATATAGCATATAGCAGAGAGCATAAAATATAGCATAGCATATAGCATAGCCTATAGCATAGCATATAGCATAGCATATAGAATAGCATATAGCATAGTATATAGCATAGCATATAGCATATCATGTACTATAGTATATAGCATATCATGGCATATAGCATAACATATAACATACAGCATATAACATTAAGTGCACTGCATCGTTATGAAGTGCACTACTACCACCTTTATGAAGTGCACTACACCTTTATGAAGTGCACTGCGCCGTTATAAAGTGCACTGCACCGGTATATAGTGCACTCGTTATTAAGTGCACTGCGCCGTTATGTAGTGCACTCGTTATTAAGTGCACTGCGCCGTTATGTAGGGCACTCGTTATTAATTCAAATTATCCTAAGAACACCTTTCATTTCAATTTAATTGCCATTCCAAAAGCCCTTACTAAAATTAGCCGCAATTTACCGAAATAATTTGTCATTTTAATTTAATTGTCTGGGTTAATGAACTTCAAGTCAGCCAAATATTCAATTGTATTAAATAATAAATTGCCAACACAAAAGCCCTTACCAAAATTAGCCGCAATTTACTGAAATAACTTCCGATTTTTTCCAAAAATGACCATCGATTTTCATTTTCGCGCGTTCTAACCGACACCACGAGATAGAGCATAAAAAATATATTTTAAGGAAATGATCACCAAAAACGCTCAGAATCACCGGGCGACATCGCTAACACCTCCCCACCCCTCTATAGTGCATTTCAAGTGTAATTATTTATTAATGGGGGAAATATTTACAAGAGAATTTACAGGCAATATTGAGCTGAGCTGCTTGCATTGTATTGTACGAGGCGCCAGCCGGGCTGGGCTGGACGGCTGGGATACAATGTGCTGTGCGTCAGCATTGTGTAGGTGGTTGGTTTGGTTCACTCAAGGCAAATCATTTAATATTCTAGAACATATTTCCATGGAAACTAACCAACCCAGGCCTGGGCCACCCACACACCACGCCAGGCCTAATCAACACACAAGGACATGTTATTGAGCTCGACTCTGCATACATTGCCTTTGCTTGTTGAATTATATATTGACCGTCTTATTATTGGATTGGTGTGCGCGGTTTCACTTAAAAGACAGAGGTCATTCGTTCCAGACATTTTTTTACTTTAACTTTGTAATAGAGCGCCGCCGCAGACAATATCTTAACTCTGTCTCCACCATTCAGTGAATAATTATTTAAGTTGAGTTGATTAGGCCTATTCTTTCATTATCATTATTATCACTCGTTCTGTTTTAATGTTTTTATTTATTTATAGTTTAGTTTATTAATAATTAAATGTTTATTCATATAAAAATATCTGCTTTATTATAGAGACGACGCATTTCCATAATTAATGGCCGTTCGCAATCAAATATATTAAAGTGTTTCGGGATCGGGGAAGTTTACAAGAAAGGTAATTTATTTATTATAATCCCGTATATAATTACAACGGAGCTAGACTTACTATAAGAAGGCTTCACTTATTAATTAACTTATTATTTAAATTCATTTAGCATAATATATAATTTAATTAATAATGTTAATGTTAATAATTAATAATTAATTAATAATTATTAAATAATAATGTATAATTTAATAAATTCAGGCTGTGTACGTACAAGATACCACCCAATAAACACGGCTGTGTAGGTACGTACAGGTTACATTCACCAAGATACCACCCAATAAACACGGCTGTGTAGGTACGTACAGGTTACATTCACCAAGATACCACCCAATAAACACGGCTGTGTAGGTACAGGTTACATTCACCAAGATACCACCCAATAAACACGGCTGTGTAGGTACGTACAGGTTACATTCACCAAGATACCACCCAATAAACACGGCTGTGTAGGTACAGGTTACATTCACCAAGATACCACCCAATAAACACCGCTGTGTAGGTACGTACAGGTTACATTCACCAAGATACCACCCAATAAACACGGCTGTGTAGGTACGTACAGGTTACATTCACCAAGATACCACCCAATAAACACGGCTGTGTACGTACAGGTTACATTCACCAAGATACCACCCAATAAACACGGCTGTGTAGGTACGTACCGGTTACATTCACCAAGATACCACCCAATAAACACGGCTGTGTAGGTACAGGTTACATTCACCAAGATACCACCCAATAAACACCGCTGTGTAGGTACGTACAGGTTACATTCACCAAGATACCACCCAATAAACACGGCTGTGTAGGTACGTACAGGTTACATTCACCAAGATACCACCCAATAAACACGGCTGTGTACGTACAGGTTACATTCACCAAGATACCACCCAATAAACACGGCTGTGTAGGTACGTACCGGTTACATTCACCAAGATACCACCCAATAAACACGGCTGTGTAGGTACGTACATGTTACATTCACCAAGATAACACCCA
>JAUCBJ010009042.1:0-23112 GCA_032718475.1 Nemertoderma westbladi | reverse complement strand
CTGTGTAGGTACAGGTTACATTCACCAAGATACCACCCAATAAACACGGCTGTGTAGGTACGTACAGGTTACATTCACCAAGATACCACCCAATAAACACGGCTGTGTAGGTACGTACAGGTTACATTCACCAAGATACCACCCAATAAACACGGCTGTGTAGGTACGTACAGGTTACATTCACCAAGATACCACCCAATAAACACGGCTGTGTAGGTACGTACAGGTTACATTCACCAAGATACCACCCAATAAACACGGCTGTGTAGGTACGTACAGGTTACATGCACCAAGATACCACCCAATAAACACGGCTGTATAGGTACGTACAGGTTACATTCACCAAGATACCACCCAATAAACACGGCTGTATAGGTACGTACAGGTTACATTCACCAAGATACCACCCAATAAACACGGCTGTGTAGGTACGTACAGGTTACATTCACCAAGATACCACCCAATAAACACGGCTGTGTAGGTACGTACAGGTTACATGCACCAAGATACCACCCAATAAACACGGCTGTATAGGTACGTACAGGTTACATTCACCAAGATACCACCCAATAAACACGGCTGTGTAGGTACGTACAGGTTACATTCACCAAGATACCACCCAATAAACACGGCTGTGTAGGTACGTACAGGTTACATTCACCAAGATACCACCCAATAAACACGGCTGTGTAGGTACGTACAGGTTACATTCACCAAGATACCACCCAATAAAC
The DNA here is from genome assembly GCA_032718475.1 of Nemertoderma westbladi. Classification (NCBI taxonomy): domain Eukaryota; kingdom Metazoa; phylum Xenacoelomorpha; order Nemertodermatida; family Nemertodermatidae; genus Nemertoderma; species Nemertoderma westbladi. The sequence goes on along the minus strand of JAUCBJ010009042.1, from coordinate 22,378 downwards.
ACGGCTGTGTAGGTACAGGTTACATTCACCAAGATACCACCCAATAAACACGGCTGTGTAGGTACGTACAGGTTACATTCACCAAGATACCACCCAATAAACACGGCTGTGTAGGTACGTACAGGTTACATTCACCAAGATACCACCCAATAAACACGGCTGTGTAGGTACGTACAGGTTACATTCACCAAGATACCACCCAATAAACACGGCTGTGTAGGTACGTACAGGTTACATTCACCAAGATACCACCCAATAAACACGGCTGTGTTGGTACGTACAGGTTACATTCACCAAGATACCACCCAATAAACACGGCTGTGTAGGTACGTACAGGTTACATTCACCAAGATACCACCCAATAAACACGGCTGTGTAGGTACGTACAGGTTACATTCACCAAGATACCACCCAATAAACACGGCTGTGTAGGTACGTACAGGTTACATTCACCAAGATACCACCCAATAAACACGGCTGTGTAGGTACGTACAGGTTACATTCACCAAGATACCACCCAATAAACACGGCTGTGTAGGTACAGGTTACATTCACCAAGATACCACCCAATAAACACGGCTGTGTACGTACAGGTTACATTCACCAAGATACCACCCAATAAACACGGCTGTGTTGGTACGTACAGGTTACATTCACCAAGATACCACCCAATAAACACGGCTGTGTAGGTACGTACAGGTTACATTCACCAAGATACCACCCAATAAACACGGCTGTGTTGGTACGTACAGGTTACATTCACCAAGATACCACCCAATAAACACGGCTGTGTTGGTACGTACAGGTTACATTCACCAAGATACCACCCAATAAACACGGCTGTGTACGTACAGGTTACATTCACCAAGATACAACCCAATAAACACGGCTGTGTAGGTACGTACAGGTTACATTCACCAAGATACCACCCAATAAACACGGCTGTGTTGGTACGTACAGGTTACATTCACCAAGATACCACCCAATAAACACGGCTGTGTTGGTACGACAGGTTACATTCACCAAGATACCACCCAATAAACACGGCTGTGTAGGTACGTACAGGTTACATTCACCAAGATACCACCCAATAAACACGGCTGTGTTGGTACGTACAGGTTACATTCACCAAGATACCACCCAATAAACACGGCTGTGTACGTACAGGTTACATTCACCAAGATACAACCCAATAAACACGGCTGTGTAGGTACGTACAGGTTACATTCACCAAGATACCACCCAATAAACACGGCTGTGTTGGTACGTACAGGTTACATTCACCAAGATACCACCCAATAAACACGGCTGTGTTGGTACGACAGGTTACATTCACCAAGATACCACCCAATAAACACGGCTGTGTTGGTACGACAGGTTACATTCACCAAGATACCACCCAATAAACACGGCTGTGTAGGTACGTACAGGTTACATTCACCAAGATACCACCCAATAAACACGGCTGTGTAGGTACAGGTTACATTCACCAAGATACCACCCAATAAACACGGCTGTGTAGGTACGTACAGGTTACATTCACCAAGATACCACCCAATAAACACGGCTGTGTTGGTACGACAGGTTACATTCACCAAGATACCACCCAATAAACACGGCTGTGTTGGTACGACAGGTTACATTCACCAAGATACCACCCAATAAACACGGCTGTGTTGGTACGTACAGGTTACATTCACCAAGATACCACCCAATAAACACGGCTGTATAGGTACGTACAGGTTACATTCACCAAGATACCACCCAATAAACACGGCTGTGTTGGTACGTACAGGTTACATTCACCAAGATACCACCCAATAAACACGGCTGTGTAGGTACGTACAGGTTACATTCACCAAGATACCACCCAATAAACACGGCTGTGTAGCGTACAGGTTACATTCACCAAGATACCACCCAATAAACACGGCTGTGTTGGTACGACAGGTTACATTCACCAAGATACCACCCAATAAACACGGCTGTGTAGGTACGTACAGGTTACATTCACCAAGATACCACCCAATAAACACGGCTGTATAGGTACGTACAGGTTACATTCACCAAGATACCACCCAATAAACACGGCTGTGTACGTACAGGTTACATTCACCAAGATACCACCCAATAAACACGGCTGTGTAGGTACGTACAGGTTACATTCACCAAGATACCACCCAATAAACACGGCTGTGTGGTACGTACAGGTTACATTCACCAAGATACCACCCAATAAACACGGCTGTGTTGGTACGACAGGTTACATTCACCAAGATACCACCCAATAAACACGGCTGTGTAGGTACGTACAGGTTACATTCACCAAGATACCACCCAATAAACACGGCTGTGTAGGTACGTACAGGTTACATTCACCAAGATACCACCCAATAAACACGGCTGTGTACGTACAGGTTACATTCACCAAGATACCACCCAATAAACACGGCTGTGTTGGTACGTACAGGTTACATTCACCAAGATACCACCCAATAAACACGGCTGTGTAGGTACGTACAGGTTACATTCACCAAGATACCACCCAATAAACACGGCTGTGTACGTACAGGTTACATTCACCAAGATACCACCCAATAAACACGGCTGTGTTGGTACGTACAGGTTACATTCACCAAGATACCACCCAATAAACACGGCTGTGTACGTACAGGTTACATTCACCAAGATACAACCCAATAAACACGGCTGTGTAGGTACGTACAGGTTACATTCACCAAGATACCACCCAATAAACACGGCTGTGTTGGTACGTACAGGTTACATTCACCAAGATACCACCCAATAAACACGGCTGTGTTGGTACGTACAGGTTACATTCACCAAGATACCACCCAATAAACACGGCTGTGTGGTACGACAGGTTACATTCACCAAGATACCACCCAATAAACACGGCTGTGTAGGTACGTACAGGTTACATTCACCAAGATACCACCCAATAAACACGGCTGTGTAGGTACGTACAGGTTACATTCACCAAGATACCACCCAATAAACACGGCTGTGTAGGTACGTACAGGTTACATTCACCAAGATACCACCCAATAAACACGGCTGTGTAGGTACAGGTTACATTCACCAAGATACCACCCAATAAACACGGCTGTGTAGGTACGTACAGGTTACATTCACCAAGATACCACCCAATAAACACGGCTGTGTAGGTACGTACAGGTTACATTCACCAAGATACCACCCAATAAACACGGCTGTGTAGGTACGTACAGGTTACATTCACCAAGATACCACCCAATAAACACGGCTGTGTTGGTACGTACAGGTTACATTCACCAAGATACCACCCAATAAACACGGCTGTGTAGGTACGACAGGTTACATTCACCAAGATACCACCCAATAAACACGGCTGTGTACGTACAGGTTACATTCACCAAGATACCACCCAATAAACACGGCTGTGTAGGTACGTACAGGTTACATTCACCAAGATACCACTCAATAAACACGGCTGTGTAGGTACGTACCGGTTACATTCACCAAGATACCACTCAATAAACACGGCTGTGTAGGTACAGGTTACATTCACCAAGATACCACCCAATAAACACGGCTGTGTAGGTACGTACAGGTTACATTCACCAAGATACCACCCAATAAACACGGCTGTGTAGGTACGTACAGGTTACATTCACCAAGATACCACCCAATATTGATACATTAACATTTTGGCGAAATGACATGTCAAACTGTCAATTTGAAAGTGACATTTTGGCAAAATGACATGTCAAAATGTCAATTTGAAAATGTCATTTTGGCAAAATGACATGTCAAAATGTCAATTTGAAAGTTACATATGAAAGCATATAGCATAGTATATAGCATATAGCATATAGCATATGATATGCATAAAGCATAGCTTATGACATATAGCATATAGCATAGCATATAGCATATAGCATAACATGGCCTATAGCACAACATATAACATATAGCATATGACATGTAGCATAGCATATAGCATATAGCATATACCATATAGCATATAGTATATAGCATATAGCATATAGTATGTAGCATATAGCATATAGCATATAGCATAGCATGTACTATAGCCTATAGCATAACATGGCATATAGCACAACATATAACATATAGCATATAGCATATAGCATAACATGGCATATAGCATATAGCATATAGCATAACATGGCATATAGCATAACATATAACATATAGCTTATGACATATAGCATAGCATATAGCATATATCATATAGCATAGCATATAACATAGCATATAGCATAGCATATAGCATATCATATAGCATAGCATATAGCATATAGCATATCATATAGCATAGCATATAGCATAACATATAACATATAGCATATAACATAGCATATACCATAGCATATAGCATAGCATATCGCATATCATATAGCATAGCATATAGCATAGCATATAGCATATCATATAGCATAGCATATCATATAGCATAGCATATAGCATAGCATATAGCATAGCATATAGCATAGCATATAGCATAACATATAACATATAGCATATAACATAGCATATACCATAGCATATAGCATAGCATATAGCATATCATATAGCATAGCATATAGCATAGCATATAGCATATCATATAGCATAGCATATAGCATAGCATATAGCATAGCATATAGCATAGCATAACATATAACATATAGCATATAACATATAACATGGCATATAGCATAGCATATAACATTTCCATATAGCATAGCATGTACTATAGCATATAGCATAACATGGCATATATCATAACATATAACATGTAGCATATAACACATAGCATATAGCATAGTATATAGCATAGCATGTACTATAGCATATAGCAAAGCATGTACTATAGCATATAACATAGCATGTACTATAGCATATAGCATAATATGGCATATAGCATAACATATAACATATATCATATGACATATAGCATAGCATAGCATATAGCATAACATGGCACATAGCATAACATATAGCATATAACATGTAGCATATAGCATAGCATATAGCATAGCATATAACAGCATATAGCATATAGCATAATATATAGCATAGCGTAGCATATAGTATATAGTATATAGCATAGCATGTACTATAGTATATAGCATAATATGGCATATAGCATAACATATAACATATAGCATATGACATATAGCGTATAGCATAGCATATAGCATAACATAGAACATATAGCATATAGCAGAGAGCATAAAATATAGCATAGCATATAGCATAGCCTATAGCATAGCATATAGCATAGCATATAGAATAGCATATAGCATAGTATATAGCATAGCATATAGCATAGCATGTACTATAGTATATAGCATATCATGGCATATAGCATAACATATAACATACAGCATATAACATTAAGTGCACTGCATCGTTATGAAGTGCACTACTACCACCTTTATGAAGTGCACTACACCTTTATGAAGTGTACTGCGCCGTTATAAAGTGCACTGCACCGGTATGTAGTGCACTCGTTATTAAGTGCACTGCGCCGTTATGTAGTGCACTCGTTATTAAGTGCACTGCGCCGTTATGTAGGGCACTCGTTATTAATTCAAATTATCCTAAGAACACCTTTCATTTCAATTTAATTGCCATTCCAAAAGCCCTTACTAAAATTAGCCGCAATTTACCGAAATAATTTGTCATTTTAATTTAATTGTCTGGGTTAATGAACTTCAAGTCAGCCAAATATTCAATTGTATTAAATAATAAATTGCCAACACAAAAGCCCTTACCAAAATTAGCCGCAATTTACTGAAATAACTTCCGATTTTTTCCAAAAATGACCATCGATTTTCATTTTCGCGCGTTCTAACCGACACCACGAGATAGAGCATAAAAAATATATTTTAAGGAAATGATCACCAAAAACGCTCAGAATCACCGGGCGACATCGCTAACACCTCCCCACCCCTCTATAGTGCATTTCAAGTGTAATTATTTATTAATGGGGGAAATATTTACAAGAGAATTTACAGGCAATATTGAGCTGAGCTGCTTGCATTGTATTGTACGAGGCGCCAGCCGGGCTGGGCTGGACGGCTGGGATACAATGTGCTGTGCGTCAGCATTGTGTGGGTGGTTGGTTTGGTTCACTCAAGGCAAATCATTTAATATTCTAGAACATATTTCCATGGAAACTAACCAACCCAGGCCTGGGCCACCCACACACCACGCCAGGCCTAATCAACACACAAGGACATGTTATTGAGCTCGACTCTGCATACATTGCCTTTGCTTGTTGAATTATATATTGACCGTCTTATTATTGGATTGGTGTGCGCGGTTTCACTTAAAAGACAGAGGTCATTCGTTCCAGACATTTTTTTACTTTAACTTTGTAATAGAGCGCCGCCGCAGACAATATCTTAACTCTGTCTCCACCATTCAGTGAATAATTATTTAAGTTGAGTTGATTAGGCCTATTCTTTCATTATCATTATTATCACTCGTTCTGTTTTAATGTTTTTATTTATTTATAGTTTAGTTTATTAATAATTAAATGTTTATTCATAAAAAAATATCTGCTTTATTATAGAGACGACGCATTACCATAATTAATGGCCGTTCGCAATCAAATATATTAAAGTGTTTCGGGATCGGGGAAGATTACAAGAAAGGTAATTTATTTATTATAATCCCGTATATAATTACAACGGAGCTAGACTTACTATAAGAAGGCTTCACTTATTAATTAACTTATTCTTTAAATTCATTTAGCATAATATATAATTTAATTAATAATGTTAATGTTAATAATTAATTAATAATTATTAAATAATAATGTATAATTTAATAAATTCAGGCTGTGTAGGTACAGGTTACATGCACCAAGATACCACCCAATAAACACGGCTGTGTAGGTACGTACAGGTTACATTCACCAAGATACCACCCAATAAACACGGCTGTGTAGGTACGTACAGGTTACATTCACCAAGATACCACCCAATAAACACGGCTGTGTAGGTACAGGTTACATTCACCAAGATACCACCCAATAAACACGGCTGTGTAGGTACGTACAGGTTACATTCACCAAGATACCACCCAATAAACACGGCTGTGTAGGTACGTACAGGTTACATTCACCAAGATACCACCCAATAAACACGGCTGTATAGGTACGTACAGGTTACATTCACCAAGATACCACCCAATAAACACGGCTGTGTAGGTACAGGTTACATTCACCAAGATACCACCCAATAAACACGGCTGTGTAGGTACGTACAGGTTACATTCACCAAGATACCACCCAATAAACACGGCTGTGTTGGTACGTACAGGTTACATTCACCAAGATACCACCCAATAAACACGGCTGTGTAGGTACGTACAGGTTACATTCACCAAGATACCACCCAATAAACACGGCTGTGTAGGTACGTACAGGTTACATTCACCAAGATACCACCCAATAAACACGGCTGTGTAGGTACGTACAGGTTACATTCACCAAGATACCACCCAATAAACACGGCTGTGTAGGTACGTACAGGTTACATTCACCAAGATACCACCCAATAAACACGGCTGTGTACGTACAGGTTACATTCACCAAGATACCACCCAATAAACACGGCTGTGTAGGTACGTACAGGTTACATTCACCAAGATACCACCCAATAAACACGGCTGTGTTGGTACGTACAGGTTACATTCACCAAGATACCACCCAATAAACACGGCTGTGTTGGTACGTACAGGTTACATTCACCAAGATACCACCCAATAAACACGGCTGTGTAGGTACGTACAGGTTACATTCACCAAGATACCACCCAATAAACACGGCTGTGTAGGTACGTACAGGTTACATTCACCAAGATACCACCCAATAAACACGGCTGTGTTGGTACGTACAGGTTACATTCACCAAGATACCACCCAATAAACACGGCTGTGTAGGTACGTACAGGTTACATTCACCAAGATACCACCCAATAAACACGGCTGTGTAGGTACGTACAGGTTACATTCACCAAGATACCACCCAATAAACACGGCTGTGTAGGTACGTACAGGTTACATTCACCAAGATACCACCCAATAAACACGGCTGTATAGGTACGTACAGGTTACATTCACCAAGATACCACCCAATAAACACGGCTGTGTAGGTACGTACAGGTTACATTCACCAAGATACCACCCAATAAACACGGCTGTGTACGTACAGGTTACATTCACCAAGATACCACCCAATAAACACGGCTGTGTTGGTACGTACAGGTTACATTCACCAAGATACCACCCAATAAACACGGCTGTATAGGTACGTACAGGTTACATTCACCAAGATACCACCCAATAAACACGGCTGTGTTGGTACGTACAGGTTACATTCACCAAGATACCACCCAATAAACACGGCTGTGTAGGTACGTACAGGTTACATTCACCAAGATACAACCCAATAAACACGGCTGTGTAGGTACAGGTTACATTCACCAAGATACCACCCAATAAACACGGCTGTGTAGGTACAGGTTACATTCACCAAGATACCACCCAATAAACACGGCTGTGTACGTACAGGTTACATTCACCAAGATACCACCCAATAAACACGGCTGTGTAGGTACGTACAGGTTACATTCACCAAGATACCACCCAATAAACACGGCTGTGTAGGTACGTACAGGTTACATTCACCAAGATACCACCCAATAAACACGGCTGTGTACGTACAGGTTACATTCACCAAGATACCACCCAATAAACACGGCTGTGTTGGTACGTACAGGTTACATTCACCAAGATACCACCCAATAAACACGGCTGTGTTGGTACGTACAGGTTACATTCACCAAGATACCACCCAATAAACACGGCTGTGTTGGTACGACAGGTTACATTCACCAAGATACCACCCAATAAACACGGCTGTGTAGGTACGTACAGGTTACATTCACCAAGATACCACCCAATAAACACGGCTGTGTAGGTACAGGTTACATTCACCAAGATACCACCCAATAAACACGGCTGTGTAGGTACGTACAGGTTACATTCACCAAGATACCACCCAATAAACACGGCTGTGTAGGTACGTACAGGTTACATTCACCAAGATACCACCCAATAAACACGGCTGTGTAGGTACGTACAGGTTACATTCACCAAGATACCACCCAATAAACACGGCTGTGTAGGTACGTACAGGTTACATTCACCAAGATACCACCCAATAAACACGGCTGTGTAGGTACGTACAGGTTACATTCACCAAGATACCACCCAATAAACACGGCTGTGTACGTACAGGTTACATTCACCAAGATACCACCCAATAAACACGGCTGTGTACGTACAGGTTACATTCACCAAGATACCACCCAATAAACACGGCTGTGTAGGTACGTACAGGTTACATTCACCAAGATACCACCCAATAAACACGGCTGTGTTGGTACGTACAGGTTACATTCACCAAGATACCACCCAATAAACACGGCTGTGTAGGTACAGGTTACATTCACCAAGATACCACCCAATAAACACGGCTGTATAGGTACAGGTTACGCGTTTAGTAATTATATCCAATAGTAGTACTATTAATATGTATTGAACTAATAGTAATACTATTGCAGTTTCTGTGACACAAGGCCTTGCAGCTCGACCTTAATTTATATTGTTACCAACCAATCCCGGAAAAAATAACACAATCGCAATGATAACCTATCTAAAAATAGTGTTATTTTAGTCCTAGGAAAAAATAACACATTTATTTTTCAACATTGTTACCTTTACTAACATGAGTGAAAGTGAAAGTTATAAGAATAAGACTTTCGTAGTCCTATGGTATGTTTTCAGTTCAGATTGTAGGTAGACTGACTGCATGCATCATACGTACCGGTAGTGGTACCACAGCTTCCTTTAAGGTCTCAATCACATCACTGCCTTGCAACTACAAAACCTACCTGACCGGTATGCCTACAGAACATAGCATTGGGCAATAATTTAATGTACCGGTACTGGCAAACTAAACGGGAAATGCAGTACTGGTAGGCCTACACTACAAGTTCAGATTGCACACTCAACTCAGCCTACTCAGAGATCTTTTACTTTCGGTATTTGACAATTTTGGACAGCAGCATCCTGATCATGGCAGGAATGCCATTCTCAACAGTTTCTACGATTCTACCGTAAAGACGAACGTACCAGACAGACAGACTTGTACCTACCAGTTGTAAATAACGTAGGTTTACATACTGCACATGCACAATGCTGTAGAACTACGGTACCGGTACAACAACGGTAATACAATTTAAGAAATTCCACCAAAAATATTATATTTTGCTTTTTTCGCCAGGAAAAAAAGTTAAATGTTTCTCCAGATTTTGGTCTAAATTCGGGCGAAAAAGTAACAATTTAAGAATAAATAATTATATATTACATGTGAAAAAAAGTAGAACTTTTTTTCATTATTCTCGAGGCATTTTATTTACCGAGCTTCAGCGAGGATAATAAAGGGTTGAGAGAATATTGAGAAACAAAATGTTCTATTTTTTTCTCATATACTGTAATACGTAAGTTTATTCTTAAGTTAAATTGGTACATCGTATACAGTATGGTAAGCCTACATTCACCTATTCTCACACGAATGGTTCTGTCTACATTGTGTCTCACCCAATTCCACACGATGTAACGCTCTCAGCTGTCACGAGTAGACTCCCATCACTATCATCGTGTTACCTATACATACTGTCTGACTGTGGAATGGAAATAAATTCTAGTACTGTATTTTCCATCATTTATTTTATATTACTTTATTATTTAATCTATTATATTTATTTGTTTTTTTTTACTTTATTCCAGTTTACCCGCAGGGGGAAATTGTTAGGCATAGGCCCGCTCATGTTATTTATTTATTTTATGCCTTGGCCGCTCGTGTTATTTATTAATTTGTAATTAGTGTCTCCCCCCAAAATTTCCAAGCCCCATTTTTATATTTCTACCCCCAAACAAAACCCTTTTAGAAATCTAGGGTATCTGGATGGGTTTGGTATATTGTAAATTAATAGTGGCTTCTTGATATAAACATGATGTACTGTAGTTGGTTATTTTTTCCGAGATTAGTTGGTAACAACACATTTATTACCCTGATATTTTGTTATTTTTCCGGTTATTTTAACCCTCGGAACAGGAAAGCCTCGGCTACGCCTCGGCTAGTTCCTGTTCCTCGGGTTAAAATAACCGGAAAAATAACAAAATATCAGGGTAATAAATATAGTTATATAGCAGTTAAATATCTTATATAAATATCACATTTAGCGTTATCTTATTCTATTTAGCCCTCGTAAATAACACCTGTCTGGCAATCATGATCATGTGATCATGACTAAGAGAAAAGGAAAGAAATGTGGGACAATATAGTCCACCACTTTAATAACACGTTATTCACAGAAAACTGCAGAAAACAAATTTCAATTCTGAGACTAAATAATCGATTCGATTCCCTTTGATTTTATTTCCGCTTTGACAACCAAGATTTTTTGGGAACTAATTCCACATTTCGTAAACAAGAATGCTTATGGTACCGAGGAATTATTGAACTTTTAATAGCATCCGCTCTTTTCTTCGCTCTTTCAATCGCAGATATTTTATTTTCTGCATTTATCTTTCGAACAATATCTGAATTTTTCTTTTTATCAAAAGCAGAGTGTCTTTCCTTTACCACGTTTTTGTTTCTACCACTTGTTTCTATTGCACTATTACTACTTTTTGATAAGATACCAATGTTTTCATGGATTAATTTATCATCCAAAACTGATTTGCCATTTCCAGAATTATTGTTTGATAAACTATTTTGTTCTTCACTGATAGATGCTTCCGCTTCCAACTCAATTTTTCTATCATAAATCGATTTAGAAGACATATCGGTATCTATTTCATTTCGATTTATATCTGAATGTGACATATCGCTGTCATCATTACAGTAAATCTTGAGTCCTTTGGAAATCTCGAACGCAGAAGGCATTCTCTCCTCGTTGTTGCCCGGATTGCGTAATGTCAGTGACGATTTCAACTGGGCATCAATAACTCTACGACCATCACTGACTGTAAAAGAAACAGGTAAGTACATTTCAGATTTGTTAATTTCTGATTCTTTAGATTTAAATTTCCTGTTTTTTACATTTTCATCTTTTAATGAAATTGATGATAAATTCGTTACATCTTCGTCATTGTTATGCGATTTAACAATTATACAATTATCATCACCATCAGTGAATTTTATTGAAAGGTGTTTAGAAATCTCATAAGACTTAGCCGCCATTTGTAAATCATCTTCATTGCGTAAAATCAATGAGGACTTCAGTATTAAATCAATTTGCTGGCGGTTGCTGCTTGTTTCATGAGTCGTTTTGTCTGAACTCTCTCTTTTATAAGTATCACTTATCAGATCAACTTCAGATTTTTTGTATATTCCTGGACTCAATATATCAGCCTGATCTACATCACATTTTACAACATTTTCAATCGCTTTTGCAGTTATGGGCTTTTCGGTAGCGGTATTATTCACATTGACGTGCAAGTCACCAATCGAATTTCGAATCTTCGATTTCAATTTAGGTATCATATTTGATGAAGCCGAACTTCGATAAGATGATACCTTCGATGTTGTCTTCAACTGTTCATCTTCCTCACTAAGAACAGGCATATTGCTGTTGGTAATGTTTTCCATAACAGAATTAAGTTTTTCCGATTGACCTTCTAAAGATTGCACCATCGAAGATTTCGATTTATTATTCAGTATTTTCGAAGTTGACTTCGAGTCACATTCGATATCTCTTCTGGAAATGTCTACATGTCTTAATGATGTCCCTGAAATATTTAACATCTTTACTACATCTTTAATCAAACGCGCGTCATCAGTGTCAATGTTTACACTGCAGTTGCCATACGAGCCTAATGATTTTGCTGATAAATGTAAAGATATTTTACTACTGCTCTGAATATTTTTAGCTGAATTTTCCAAACTTTTATCAGAGTTACCAATATCATTAATGGAATTGTCACTGAATGACTTATGATTGATGTCATTATTTTCATGTGTCAACGGGGTTGATGCAAAGATACATTACTAAAATGATAAGACTAATTATTGTGCTACTACAGTATAAAGCCCCGTTTTCGATTTCACTTCGATTTCACAGCAACTCCTAGCGCCATCTAGCGACTTGAAGCTGCTTCGAAAACGCTTTAGTAATCGGCAAACGAGCTGCATAAAAAACAGGTGAAGAAAGCTGGAATTCCGATAAACAATCTCGAATTAGTGGCAGCTGATGCTGATAGATGATACATAGGTGCCGCAGCGGTCATCCGGATAAATCGGAAACGGGGCTCAACATGGCTAATATTGAAACAATAAATTCGGCTTTTAACTCTTCTATCACTACAAAGACAATTATTCCTTATAACTCAAGAAAATTACAAATGAAATGTATGAGTATATGTGCGAATAATATGACAACAATAACTTATGGATCGGGTATGGTATATTGCGTAGAGTCCGAAATAAAAAACTAAATAAATAAATAACGTCAATAAATAATGCTCACAAGATGTCACCAGGTATACCCACATATAATGAATAACACTACCAGTTTAGAAATAAATAATATCATATTAACTAACAAGTTACAAAAATAATGCATCAACCCAATTCACTTATATCATCAATCACAATATTATTGTTTGCTAATAAACGGTCAACACCTTTATCTTTGATCGATGTATTTGTTTTAGTAATGGATTCCCCAGATTTAGGAGTTTTTCTTTCAGATATAATTGAACAATTATTTAAACTCTTTCTAGTTGTGCCTCCAGAGACATTGTTTGCACTTTTGTTTGTTGGCTCACTATTGGTTGATTGATATTGTATGGTGTTGATTCCAACAGAATCCATTGCAGTATCAGCGTGGTTGACTTGATCAAAAGGTTTCGATGTTTGTTGTTGATATTTATCCATAATATTTTTTTTATTTGTAGTAACCCTCTTGTTATTGTGCACAATGGCCTTTGTTTCTCTTCCAACAATCGTTTCAAAACTATTTTCTCTATTTTGTTTTCGTTTGTTTTTACATATGTGGGGTGTGGTTTCCCTGGGGAGGAATCTATATTTCCTTTCCTTCTGCCCTGGATTCTTCCCATTGCTGACCTTCTTGGATGCTGCAGCAGTCTCACAATTTCTCTCATGAGTTGAGTTCTTTCGAAGATGAATATCGGTCATCATTCTGTATTGGTATCACTTCCGTACATGTAGGCCTACACCAAATCTGGATTTTTTTAATGTGTATTTTTTATGTGTATTTATGTGTTACTGTGTATTAATTAGTTGTTCTAGAACATAGTTGTTTAAAAAACCAAAGTTAGCTAAAATGTGTTCTATAACAATTATTGTCTTGTGAATTTGAAATAACGAAAAAAATATACATATAAATAAATTCATATTTTTGTTAATTTATAGAAAATAAAAATACCAAATATTTTATTTTACAATTATTATTTGCAATAATTTCTTAAAATACTAGCTACCGGTACCATAAATATATTTAATAGCTACCATAATATTGTGTGAAGGTCCAACTATGTTCTAGAACACTAATTAAAACCAAAAAGACACATAAAAAAAACACATTAAAAAAATCCAGATTTGGTGTACATGTACGGAAGTGATACCTCTGTATTACCCAACGAGTTGTTAATGATTATCTTTCACAATTAATTCAATACAAGAGACGCAGTCCGATTCATTGCCACAATTACAACATACATTATTAAAATATTGTTGTTATTTATCATTGATTATGGTTATTGAGCTCTTTTATCTACATATTTCTTTGTAAAACAAAGGTTGTCTTTATGCCATCTAGGGTATTTTTATATGGGTTACTATTTCTTTACATAAAAATATTTACGCCCTGCCCTATAATATTATATTTTATTATTTTCATATTTTAATTATTAGGTGGTTAGTGTATTTTTTATGGTGGGTACCAATGTGGTGTCTTTTTATGGCTAGAGTTCCGTATAGCATTACATTTTTAAAACAAATAATTATTGTTACTAGGTCAACGTTGAAGAGTTATTGAACAATAGAAAAGTATTATTCTAGAACATAAATAAAATAAAAAATTTAATGTTCTAGAACATATAGCTAGTTTTTTATTTTAAAATAACTAGTAAATTAAAAAAATATATTTTTAAATAAATTTTTGAATTCATTAAATTAATATTGATTATAGAGTTTTTGTATACCGATGTAAATAATTAGTTTATTTATCCATTGGGTATTGGCTTTTGTTGGCCTTTAAAATCTCATGGAATTCGTTCAATTTTCCTTTTCCTATCTGTCGCATCCACATGTATTTTGTCAGTTGTTTCGGAGAATTTATCTTCATATTATTTAATTCACTTCTCACACGAAGCTCTGGCGTTGTATATGTTTTTTTTTTTTCCGTACCTGTCTTTTAATTGCCTTACTTTTGAACAATTTTTTTTTAATTACGAGGGTATTTTATTCTATTTTATTATTTAATAAATAATTATTAAATATAATCAAAACCAATGAAACCAAATCAATTAGCACAATAATTAATTAGTAAGGACGCCAGACAATAACATTTCACTAAAGTTCCACTCAACAGTTTCTCCACCGCCGTTCCCCGTTCGTTCAACCAATCGCCACGCCTTGTTGGCCCCGCCCCAATCACTGGCGCCTCCAGCCGAGGGTGCAGTCTGCCCTGTGGCGGGAGTGGCAGTGGGCGCAACTGCGGCTGAAGGTGTCGCATCCGCCCACTCGTCGCCGGCCCAGTCCTGACCGAATCGCAGTCGGTTGGGTCTTCATATAGGCGTGGTTCCCCTCAATCCGTTGCAGTCCCCGAATCCGAGTCCGCGCCAGACTTTTTTTTTTAATTACTAGCAATTTTAAATTTGAAAAATATCTAGCTATATGTTCTAGAAAATTATATTTTTTATTTTATTTATGTTCTAGAACAGTTTATAATATTTTTATTTTGTTCTAGAACTCTACAATGTTGCCATGGTAATAATGATATAAAAATGTAGTGCTATACGGAACTGTTACCAAACGATTTAATCACAAATGACGTTTACAAATAACATTATCGTAGGCGATATCGTATATCGTTATCGTACATTGAATTAAATGATGCAATAATGCATAAAGTACTGTATGTGGTAAAATATCTAATTGCACAATATTAACCATATATTTATCGAAGTTACAAAATTACGCGAAGTTTACGCGTTTTATACCAACAAACACCCAATCAAGTTTGTTTCCCCGACTTTTGCAAATTCGTTTGAACGACTTTACAAAACACGGGGAAACCGTTTTTTAAAATTTTTTTTTGTTTTCCCGAGTTTTGTAAAGTCGTTCGAACGAGTTTGCAAAAGTCAGGGGAACAAAGCAAATTACAAAACTTACAAAACTGGCCGCTCAGGTCCACCATAATATTGAGATACAAGGATGGCACTCAAACTTGTTCTACAGCTCATAATTTGCCCAAGTCGTCTACATTTTTCTGTTACTTGTGGTGACACTCAAATGTTTGCTAGTTGGACATTCTATCAGTACATGAGGAACCGATTGCTCGGAGGATTTGTCGCACTTACAGACGCTCAGAACAGGGTACGCGGTTCCAACGGCTCTTCTTTATTGCGAGATTATGAGACATAAATAAGCCTAATCTGGTGAATGATATTCTAGCGTATTCGGGTACATATTGATTCGTGCAGTTTTATACAGGATGAGGTTTAAACTCGGGATTCGGGACTCGGGATTCGGGACTCGGGATTCGGGACTCGGGATTCAGGACTCGGGGTTAAACTCGGGATTCATTTCGATCGAATAAGTCTGGAATTTAATTTCGCAGCATTTGTCGGTTTATTTCTAAAACGATCTGTTAAAAGGCCCATATAGGGATCCGTTATGTCCTGGACTTTTAGCATCTTAAACCCTGGCGTATTTGCGGCTGCTCATACTCTTTGCTAGGGAGTGCGGTACATCGCAGGCCCTACTCCATACAGCCATAATGACGAGTCATTACTCATATTTACGAATCGTTTACGGGCGGTTTGTATGGGCCAAGATAACACAGGGACGCTGGCTTGAATTAGACAGAGGTAGTTCGGTGTTTGCGAACCTACCACTAACATAACGTTTACCATTTATACCACACAATACCTATAATTATAAAGTCACGAGTGAGCCACGTCTCTGCTGCATATATTAAAGACTATTACTACACACGCCCCAAAAACTCCGCGCTTATAAAAATGAAAGTTTGCCTTGCAAAATATCAAAATGGTATTCGCAGTTTCCGTTTCTCCTGTAAGGCCAGCACTGATGAAGGCTGTGAAGGGTGAAACCAAATAATAGTTACCGCAATGTATAATCTTATATCCGCCTAATAATATACACCATCTCCTACATACAACAACCATTTTTTTTTCAATTTCAATAACCTGCTACGAAATTTGGTATGATGATAGATCGAAACCTTTTCTTACTGGTGGCCTGGCCGGATGATTTTTTAATTTATGAGCTATTTCGATACAACAAAGCCGTTAAAAACGCCTTTTAACAATATTTAACCATCTCTGTTGGCTTTATTTTTTATCCTTTGAATGTAAACTAGATATTATGAGAACCGCCTTCATATGCAGATTCCGAATCTGAAAACCGTTTAAAATTTCATCAAAAAAATTCCAAAGATATTATCAAAATATAAAGGTGTAAATTTGGAGACGTAAATCGCTATAATTCTAATATTTTATTGACTCAATTCTGGAATATAAATTACACCTAATAAAGAAACAAGAAGGAGAGGAGAGTTTTAAAAGTTCAACTAAATAATAGTTAATATTGAAAAAATAACATTGTTATTATTGTTAATATTAACAAAATATTATAAATAATATTATAAAATAAAATGTTAATATTATAAAATTGATATTTTAAAATTTTCATATTAATATTATAAAATTGTTAATAATCTAGAATGAAGACAAAAAAACATTAGAATTATAGCGATTTACGTCTCAAAAATTACACCTTTGTATTTTGATAATATCTTTGAAATGTCTTGATGAAATTTTAAACGGTTTTCAGATTCAGAATTTAAAATCAAAATCAAATCAATTTTTTTTCATATGAAAATAGCTTTTATCATGAGGTTTTTTGTTTCTAGAACAAATATTTAACCTTCTGCCAGTTAGATGGTAGCTAGTAATTTTGATTTGTGTTAGCTAGTAATTTTTATTATCTAGTGAAAAAAATTATAATTGAAAACTTGCAACCTAAACTCGCAACGGTAGTGTTTTGACTGTGTATAATAAAAATGTATATACAGTAATTCACATTTCTGAATAGTAAAAACTGTATTTTGACATCTGCCTATATTTTGTATAAAAAACTAGCTGGTAAATAAGTACTAGCTAGGCCTACTTTGACTATCAAATAAAAATTACTAGCTGCCATGACTCATAAATTATTCCAGGCAAATATATAATTGAGAATTAAATTATATTTTTAATTTTTTTACTAGCTAATATATAGTACTGGCTTTTATCTAGAACAATAAAAACTCTTAATAAAAGGAATTTTTACAAGAAAAAGTTGGTCAATTTTTTTTTTCAATTTTTCAATTATAATTTTTTTCACTAGCTAATAAAAAGTACTAGCTAACACAAAATCAAAATTACTAGCTACCATCTTACTGGCAGAAGGTTAAATATTTGTTCTAGAACAATAAAACTCATGATAAAAGCTATTTTCATATGAAAAATATTGGTCAAAAAGTGGGTACCCATAACATAGTAATGCCGAGGCGGTTCACATAATATCTAAATTACATTCAAAATATTAAAAATAAAGCCAACAGAGATGGTTAAATATTGCTAAAAAGGCGTTTTTACCTCAATTTTCAATTTCAATCCGGGATAGGCCTTTAATTTCGGAAGTTCACCTTTCGTTATCGTTATATATTGCAATAAACGGCTTTGTTGTATCGAAATAGCTCATAAATTAAAAAATACGGCCAGGCCAGCAGTAAGAAAAGTTGTCGAACTATCATCATCCCAAATTTCGGAGCATATTATTGAAAATTTAAAAATATTAGGGAGGGGGGGGGGGGCTCTGATCCCCTAAAAATGGTTGTAGTATTAAGGGAGATGATGTACTGTAATGGGTTTATTATCATAAATTTTTCAATTGATTGCGAAGAATTTTGTTTGCAGGTGTAACTATCTATGTTTCAAAATTCATGTAATCTCAGTAAGATTTGTAGACAGAAAAAAAAAATTTTTTTTTTTGGGGGGGGGGGTGGGGGGGGGGGGGGGGTGTCCAGGTACCGAACCTAAATAACGGCACTATATTCCAGGACATGGTGAAACTTAATACACTTACAATTTTAGCTCGGGATTTTATGAAATGCTACATTGAGAAATTGTTTGCGACCATACATTAAACTACAGTACTGTGTAGGCCTACATTAATAACGAACTACGCATATTTTATATGTAATTTTTAGCCAAAGCGTTCTAGAACGCCTTGTTAGTTAATAACGTATTAATACACTTCGTTTCCAAGGAGATTAACTGTGGGTCCTAATAATAAATATTTGCACGTTTTCGTTATGAATGAATGATTCCCTTTAATTGTCGAATACAAAATGGGGTCTATACCGGTACGGTGTTGTATTCTATATAATTTTGGTAAACTATAACCCACATTTTATGCCATCCTTGGCTTTCGGCAATTAATTCGCCCACAACTAACAATGATGAATTATTTCACTATAAGGTAGCATTTGTAGTTTAACTTTAGCGTAAAACTTTTGAAAATCCGACGTATTTTGATTAAGTTACAGTAATGTAATATGCCTACTCATATTTGTACACATAAAACCCTTAGATACTCTCGTGGCGTAGTGGTCAGATGGTTAAGGCGTTGGTTACATTACATAGGTTACGAGTTCGAATCCCAGTCGGGAAATTTGTATTTTGGGGCCATTTATTTTCGTTTAGGTGCTAATTGGTAGGCCAATGAGAGGCGTACAACGTAGCGGATAATGAGCCAGGCCAATCATAGGGCATAAATTACCTTATTGCTCAAATGTGAGGCAGTGGAAAATTCTGTTAGGATTCCATGTCCCAGATTAGTGTAAGGGCCGTACTGCGTTGAACGATGAGCTGGGCCAATCATAGGGCACGAAACACTTTATGGTTCAAATGTGAAGCTGTGGAAAATTCTGTTTGGTTTCCATGTGCAATTTCTAGTATAAAAGGCCGGTTTGCCTTCGGTTATCACACACACTTCCGTTATAATTTCTTATAACACACACTCCGCACTTCGTTATGATTTTGTATAACGTTACTCTATCATTTTATTCTTGTAAAAATTAGTTTATTCGGTTTCTTGTTGAAACTTACTTTGATAAATCCTTTGTTAAAACTGTAAATATACTGCAATTTCCTGACATGTTTTCTTTTGGTCCGACTTCGGGACAGTCAAACATCAGGGAGATGGCAGCCTAGATCGTTAGGCCGTAAGCAACGCAGGGAAGGGATGTCCACAACACGCTAGCGCCCACATTGGATCGACCGCGCACCCCCCTTTGCCCTTCGAAATACTCAACTTGCTATGCAGCGCCCGCTTTGTGAGAAGGTAAGACTTTGTTCGACGCCCTTGCCCGCCGTAAGACCTATAGATCAGGGTAAGCGTGACACCGCACTGGACGCCGCAAATTTAGGATCAAATAATTATATCCAGACACCCCCCCCCTTCTTGTCAGTCCTACGAATCCCTGGGTTAACCTGTACTTCCTACAGGTGCGAACTATTGCCATTCGTCAGTACGCGAGTACACATTAGGCACGGACAGCATACGTTCCATAATTTAGTGATTCATAGCACTGACTGTTTGGTACCGGTTCGCTTTGTAGAACGTACATTAGTACCCCCCCCCCCCCCCTGTCTGGAGTTAGCTATTTGATCAGGCAAGGAGCATTTCTGCTACCGGCACACTGCTTGGCCTAGGGAGGTTTATTAATATCCTACCGCGCCTTGCCACGTACTGATAGGTATTGCTGCTAACTACCGCAGCAACAAAATTCTAGAATTAAATTAGTATACCAGATCAGCTAACGTACGGTAGCGATTAACCCCTATTCTTATCTTACAACCAGAATCTGGTATTAGTGCCGATCACGGGTGTAGTTACTAACACTGTGGTTGCCCATTGGGTTGTGGATAGGAAGGAGAGAGCTTTGACGTCATTCGTGAGTATAAAGTTCTACAAACGCGACTAGTTTATTTTAGTAGCTAGCGCACGGTATCATTTTAGTCAGAAAATCACTAAAACCTAGTAAAAGGAATTACACGAAATTGTTTTATTTGTAACACACCCACACACACACGCCCTAAAACATATCGCCCTTAAAGTTCTACTAGCTATAGCGTACTATACATTACTTTAGGTGGAAATTATTTGTATTTGTAAAATTAGGATCTGATTTAGTTGCGGCAAAATAAGGAGTATTTCACTTTCGTTATTAAACTGTTGTTTGTCTGGACAACGGTATTGTTACATTTAGGCCTGACCTTTTAGACTGATTTCGTACAGGGGGATCAGTTATTGTTACATTTAGGCACGACTTTTAGGCTGATTTCGACAGGGATGATCAGCATTGTTACACTAGGTCTGTTAACCACCTAGTTCGTATATAAACCATATAAATCACACCGCGGCAAGTTACTGTATTTAGGACTGTCAGTGATAGTTAGGATTCGCTGCGCGGGGATTGTTTTCCCGTGAGTTTGGTCTGTTACGGTAACTGTACATCTGCCTCACCGGTTAGAGGACAGGTATCCTTCTGTCTAGTACGTAGGCATTCGACCCGCTCACGTACATAGAATAGATACAAGGCTCTGTTCCTCGCCAGTAGTCGTTTGTGTACTATATCTGTTTGTTTAGATATCCTGGACTGGGATTTGTTGTCAGATACTGTACAAGCCCGTATACATTACTAGAGTCTCATAGTAAGATACATCGTTACTAGGATCTGGTAAGCGGTATACTACTGGACCCTTACAGTAGGAAGTATTTTATATAAATTAGTCAATTAGTATATAGTATTTCCGCCGTAGCGTATAGTATTATTTCCTTTAGTTTAGAATTGTTAGCTATTGAAAGTAGGAGATATTTAAAATTTAAGGTTAGTAAATTTAGTAATTTAGAACGTCCCCTGCTTCAGTAGGCTTTTAGGGTAGCTAGTACTTTCGTATTTAATAT
>JAUCBJ010009041.1:0-148123 GCA_032718475.1 Nemertoderma westbladi | reverse complement strand
ACACTACTTCACTACTATAAAAGTAGGCCTATATCCTATATTATAGAAAGTGTACAACTATAAAATTCAAACAAACATTGTGTTATTCACCTCCCAGTCAATCAAACCCATGGGAAAACTTTGCCTTTTGTTTCATTAGAATTCCACTTATTTATTTTCCCTTAAGAAGGCTACGACCCCCGTTCTGTTCAACTCAAACTTCAGTATTATATTCCACCAAATCGTAATGTTTGTCCGGTGTGATAATCTTATCTCATTTGCAGTATACATTTTCCGAGGTGCGGGCAGACATGTTTTATGGGCATAGATACTTGGCGTTGTTGGTAGGCCTACCGATAGAAATGATTGACTTGCGTTTCGGCATCATAAAACATAAAAATAAAAATACAAAAACTAAATAAAAAATATATAAATATATAAATAACTGGAGAATCTTCTGCAGAATTTGCTTTGCTTTTACTGTGCTTACAAAATGAAACTGAAAGCAATGCTATTGTCTTTAATTTTTGACAAGATTTTGTGATTTGCGTCAATGTATAGGCCCTATAATACAAGCTAACAACCAAATATAGCCGAAAACATCAAGAAAGTTGACCAATACAGTATATCAACACTCTCCCTCTTTTGCACTTCTGTGCTGCCTGTGTGGTTATTACAGTATGATGGGGTATCCCGGTTCAATTTGGCCCAAAACACAAGTACAGGAAAAATAGTTATAGCACCATCAGTTAATCTAATAGAATTGTGTACCCCCCCCCCCCCCCCCCCCCCCCACCCCCCTAAATAATCTACCTAAACCCTCCCCCCTCCCACGAACAAACACGTCGGTACTACTTTTAAACGACGATTGAATATTATGCAATAAATTGCTGGACATAAATGGAAATAGGATTAGATGGCTTTATCAAAGAATGCTGTTTGCATGCCAACCAAATACAGTGCCTGCGTTATTGTTTCTTATTAACTATTATTCTCTCATTTCTTATTAAATGGATGGCTATTTACAGTTTGGTTTTTGTAAGAGGGAGGGAGGGAGGGTGGGAGGGAGGGAGGGTTCGGAGTATTGACGTCATCAATAAGATTTCATTTTTCAGTTTCGATATAACTTCCATGTAGGTGGTATAATTGGTAGTGATACAGTCGTATTTCTCCAGTATTAGTCTACATTATTGTGGTTTAAATTAAATAAAATGTAAATTTTACTTAACTTTAAATTTACTGTTATGTTAATGTAGTTATTATTTAGTGTACGTTCTGTCTAACTGTAGTACACTAGCCTTAACCCCATTTTATTATTACTTCTACCGGTACCTTATAATTCCAAGTCGTAACCTGTACATACTTTTCCAAAACGCTGCGCTGTCGTTGACAACCTGCAACCATATAGCGTTTTCACAGCGCAGCCATCGCAAATGTCACGGCAAAGTGTCCGGTTCCGGTGATTTCCGGTGAGCCGGAAAACTCTCTTTATTTATTACCGGTTGCCGGTAACCTTTACAATTATTTTTTACTGTGCCACGGTCTAGTGTACCGCGTGGTAAGTAATTACCGCTATATGAATAACATTTAATGGCTGGTAGAGGCAGAGGCTGTTGGAATGGTCCGAGGAATTGGGAGGAAGGCGGTGCTCGACCGAAATCTACCGCAAATCGGTCGAGGCAAACATCATCGGGAAGTCGTGGCCGTCGGAGCGCAACCCGCAACTCGGGAGTTCGGGAGTCGATGGAACAGCCATCACGGCGCAATCAAATGAATACCAGAGACGAAACCTCCAATACTAGAATCATATCGAATGGGTGAGTAATATTAATACTATAACGCCTCTTTATCAGCCTATGAGCTGGGGTACTTACTTAAGGTGATAATTTATGAGCATTGTATGGGTATAGGCCGTTCCGCGCTTAATCAATATGTACAGTATGTACATTTTTAATTACACTACACTTATAGGCCCGCCAATGTGAAGAGAATACCCGGATTTCACTCTTCGGTCGACTTTCTATTGGAATTTTATATTATTATGAAGATTTTTTTTTTTTTTAATTTATCTTTATTAAGTGTTTTATAGCGCTTATTTCTGTCTTATAACCTGTACATATACTAATTCGTTTATTGTTTTGGTTAGATTCAGCCCCTCTGTAACCTGTGTTTTTGGTGAAAACCTGGTATTGTTCACATGGGGGTAACTGCAAAGTGAAATATAACGGCAGAAAGTCTGGTATTCTTCACATGGGGGTAACTGCAAAGTGAAATATAACGGCAGAAAGTCTGGTATTCTTCACATGGGGGTAACTGCAAAGTGAAATATAACGGCAGAAAGTCTGGTATTCTTCACATGGGGGTAACTGCAAAGTGAATTATAACGGCAGAAAGTCTGGTATTTTTCACATGGGGGTAACTGCAAAGTGAAATATAACGGCAGAAAGTCTGGTATTCTTCACATGGGGGTAACTGCAAAGTGAAATATAACGGCAGAAAGTCTGGTATTCTTCACATGGGGGTAACTGCAAAGTTAAATATAACGTCAGAACGTCTGGTATTCTTCACATGGGGGTAACTGCAAAGTGAAATATAACGGCAGAAAGTCTGGTATTCTTCACATGGGGGTAACTGCAAAGTGAAATATAACGGCAGAAAGACTGGTATTCTTCACATGGGCCTATAGGCCAATATGTTGGGCATAATATATCTTTTACTTGAATTTGGATCATCAGCGACTGTAGGTCATTCAAAAGCACATTAAATATTTTATGTTAAATGTGGTGGTTTTTATTAAAGCAGCTTTCGTACTTTCGACTGGACTGCTCGTTAGTCATTACCGATGTTATGTATAGACAAGAATGATAGCCTTTTAGCCTACTCTTGCCGCCCACTCTCAGATAGCAGGTACACTGTGCCTGTGGGAGTGCAAAATGTAAAGCTGCCCTGGAACTATGAAGTAGGTCAATGATTTAATTGCTACCTTGGCTCATCGTTCAATCTAATCAAAACTAGCTTATTTGAATTCAGATTATTGTTTCTATCCAAACTATAAGATTAAATGAATGAAATTAAAATTAAAAACCTAGATAATCAACATTCTTTTAAATCTGCAGTTAAATCTCACCTCCGTGTACAATGTAAAAATAGGTACAATAGTCCTACAGTAAGTTATTAGTTTATTAATTATTTACTATTTATACTGTAATTACGTTTTATAATAAATTGTTCTGTACATTACATCTTTATTGTTGAGTCTGACATTGTCACGCTCTCGGTAAAGTTGTACATGTACATAGTGTAATTACGTTTTATATTGGTTTTAGGTTAGCGTAGTGTAATATTGTATTTGTAACCAAGTAACATAAAGGACCCCCTTGGAAATAAGCTGCAAAGCTTTAGGGGTAATCCTATATGTTATGTTTGACAATACCTTTATACCGGTACATTGTTTGGTGTATTTGTTATTGTTTTTTACATAATGTATAAATAAATCTATCTATCTAACAATTTCTCTGCACACCAAACTTCTACAGTACTACGTATATGACTGACTTAGGAATTTTCTGCTAGTTCAAATTATATTGATGTGGAACTCAAGTGGCTGGCTGCATCAGTAAACTAGAGCAGCAAATTGTAACCATATATTTCTTACAGTGATCAATTTCGTCACAGTATACTATGTGTGGGTGTATTTTAATGTTATTTACATTTTTGGTATCGAGGCTTAGACCCTTGCTCCCGCAATTATTCATGTATGGGTGTGTTTGTCTGTGTAGGTCGAATTATCTGTAGCAAGATAGATTATCTACTGTACAGTATTCTTTGGGGCTAAACACTATTCTAAATATATTAATAGTACATGGTCCGGTCGTATTTAGTTTTTTTTTATTTATTTTTACCTTTACAGGGGCAATCTTCCCATTGGAGGCCGAGGTAGAGGTGCAACCTACCGTGGCCGAGGTAATCCGCGACCACAATCAGTCGATCGTGGATTGGGAGATTACAACCATCCCCAGCGTCGGTGTTGGGATGAGGAGTTTAGAGCTCTCCTCCAACAAGATTCATCTACCGCATTGTTAGATCTGGTTACAAATAACAACTTCAAATCGTTTGTAGACCATGAACACTTCTTGGTTAGCTCACCTAAATTATTTGAAAAATGTCAGCTGATTCTCCAACTCGTGATTCACTGCCGACATGAAGAAGTTTCGATGAGACAATCATATATTCAGCTGTTGGTTGCCATTGTTAATTCTAAATTTATTGGTATGACATTGACGTTGCTAATTAGTTCGATGCCCGCAGAGAAATCTCATTATAAACAGGCCAACTTCTCCAAGTTACTAAAAGATGTTATCACAGTTGTTAGTGATATTATTTCTATAATGCCTTCTGAGTGTGGAAAGCTGACAATCTTGCAAGGAGCGTTATTCAAGGCTGTGCCGAAACTTCACTATCTGCATATCGGTCAGTTTATTGTGGTTTTGCTTTTCATTGAAAATTCATATTTATTTCTATTACTTTAGAAATGACCTTTTCCGCTCATCACTTATGTATGTTAACTACACCAGTTGTCACAAAAACAACTTATTTATTATGTATATTGCACTTAATTAGAATTTGCAAGCCAACTTCTTAACAAATCAAGTTATTATGAAAGTTAAATATATTTTCTGAATAAGTTTACGTTTTCAGTGAAGTATGAGGCCCAGTAGCAGATTGGTAAGACACCCTAATTCTTATTAACAAGGGAAAAGTAATCTAAAATTGGGTTGTCATATTTAGTAATTTTTTGATGTTGATGCACAAAGACTAACATAAAAAAACTAAAAAATACGATATGCAACTTAAGACTGCCTGTTCAATAGAAGTGGATAAGATGGGAGAGCAAGTGTCAGGGGCAAGTGGCTGAACTGGTTAGCGCTACTGATGAGGCCTGATAGGCCGAATCATGCATAGCGCTGATGATCTACTTCCTAATTTTTTCCATTTCTGTCATATTACATTTTTAAAAAGAACAAACATTCGCCAATAAATTATTCCAAAACATGTTTCCAAAACATACAGCACAGTAATGACTCATGCTGATATGGTGTAAGTAGGAATACACAGTAAATAGTAATAATGTTATGTGCTGTGAGTAGTAATACTGAAAAGCAATTCCACAACAAATTCCGATTTTCTTAGTTGACGATGAATTAAAGGACATGTTTACCGATATAGATGCTACTATTGATGACTTAGTTGAAGCTAAACGTATGGGTAAGAAGATTGAAAGCCACCCTGTAAATGGAAATCGCCATCTTGCTCTTAGAAATACCACTAATATCACCAATGATGTTCCAGATAACTTCAGGAATATATCATTAACACCAACAGGAGATGAACTATTAACTGGTGATAAACCTTTTCTACGACCAAATATAGTCTATGGTAGATATGACGACCTAACCCACTACTTAGATGTTCAGTTTAGACTAATTAGAGAAGATTTTATTGGTCCACTGAGAGATGGTGTTGGATATTACATACTGAAACATATTCAAGGGAAAAAACTCCATCATAAGATACAAGGGATACAGTTGTATACCAGGGTTACTCTCGTTCGAAACTACTGCGCTCGGGATGGGATCAATTATGTTCTCAAATTTGATAAAACTCCTTTAAAAAATGTTGTTTGGGCACATTCCAAACGCCTACTGTATGGCTCCTTGCTTTGCCTTTCGAAGGACAATTTCAGAACTATATTTTTGGCCACTGTTTCTGATAGGAATGTGGAGTCTTTGAAAAATGATGGCGAAATAGCAGTGAAGCTAATGGAAGGAAGATATGCAGCATCTCAGATTGGTAATGATACCGGTAGTGAGTTTGTTATGGTGGAATCCAGTGCTTTGTATGAAGCTTATGTACATGTATTGAAACGTCTCCAACAAATAACTGAACCTTTATCAATGTCTAAGTTTATTGTTGACTGCAACCCAGAAGTCAACCCCCCTGGCTATATAACTCACGATACAAGGTTTGATCTGTCAGTGGCGAGAAATATGAATGATAATAATTCTCATCGATTTAATGCACTACAAAAACTGATAATTGTGGAGATGCGTATAAAAAAATTGGAAGAAGAGAGGCGTGTTGGTGGTATAAGTTTGACGAGGCGTGTGGAGATTCGAAAAGAGATGGGTGCTATTGACAAAGAACGTAATGAATTAAAACTAGCACAGGAACTGGAATCACTTGATATTGTCGCAGACATAGTTGACACAGGGAGAGATAATCTGAAGCAGGTTACTATCCTGAACAAAGATCAGTGGCCAGAAAATACTATGTTAGGTCTAGACGATTCTCAAATGAGAGCGATGCAAGCTGCACTCACATCAGAATTATCAGTAATTCAAGGACCTCCTGGATGTGGGAAAACATATGTTGGAGTAAAAATAGTTCATGCATTATTGGCTAATCGAGAATTGTTTCAAAAATCTCCAATTCTTCTCATTTGCTACACGAACCATGCCTTGGATCAGTTTCTAGAGGAGTTACTTATTGTCAAGCATATTGATGGCATTGTTCGGGCCGGTTCGAGATGTCAAAATCCCCTTCTTGCAAAGTTTCTACTGTCAAACTTGAAGCAAGAATATATATTAAAAAAGACTTTTAGTCGCGTAATTGCAAGAAATTATTACGAAATCAATAGTACCCTCAAGTGCATAGAGAGTAAAATAACTACTATACACGAGAAACTAAGAGGGTTTGGGCAACGTATTCTTCGTGTCGTTGATATCAGTAGCGTTATGGATACAATTCACTATGAAGAACTGAAACGTGAGTTACAACTACCATAGTTAACCAATAAAATATACATGTTGTACACGTATTATACAATGCAGCAGAAACCAGTTCTTTAAAAATTAGCGCTGTTTCCAATATTTGAACCTGGGACCTCACACAAACCTTGTGGTAGCTCTACCCCAGCTCCAGAGCAAATGTTTTAAAGGTTAACAAATAATTGAACAAGTCCATCATCATGGGAAAGTTTAAATAATAATAGGATTGCATTTCCTTGCGATTAGCTGTGAACTGCAGGTTATTCATCAATAAAGATAATGTTCTAAAGCTGTGATATTGAAGTCCCCAACCCCCCCCCCCCCCCCCCCCCCATCCCCATCCACTTGTATACAGAATAGAACCTGTATACAGTATATGTAATATGAATATGCATGTAGAATAGAACCATCTATATGAACCTCTCCTAACGTTTATCATTCTACTGGTTGATATCCAATCCGTATCGTTCTATTTGAACATCTTCTGAAGGCAGTGGGTGTCAGTTTCATCAATAACATCATAATATCCCCGCTTTAATTATATTTTGGTTAAAAACCTGCATTTGGTCGCTGCAAATCGCAGGAAATACAAAGTGAAGCAGCAGTGGCGTCATGTGGCTAATGTTCGCCCGGTGCACTGTCTAAAGAATTCGTCCCCCCCCCCCTCCCGAAATACAAAGTAATTTTTACTTACACTTTTTTAACTTTTTTTATATACGGATATTTAGAAATTATAAGAGCCAATGTGTCTGCAAGTCTGTGCCACTTATGAACTGGATACACCCAATGTTAAATAAATGTTCTGGAATGAATATTTACGATATTGGCTGCCCCTCCCGTTGACTACTAAGGGCTCTCCTATTATGTGTCACTATGGCATTCTTAACATTGTACAGTTACAATACATGTTAGCATTCATTGGATGGAAGCCCTGCCCACACATGGGGCTTCACCAATCGCCAGACGTCTACTCCAGTTCACAGACAACCAATAGAATCAACTCACGTTCACTTTACTGTGTCTCTACATATTTCTACCACTATGAGCTGACTGGTTCACCCCATGTTAAATATGTTCTGGAATTAATATTTTAAGACATGGGTTAGATATAAATAACGGTAGATAATATTATTGTGGTTCCAGCCCTAGTTGATTTACTGGCCATCACGAAAGGGGCGACTTATATAGGTTTATATAGAGTTTATTATGTTGAAAGAGAACGAAATAATCCAGTAACAGAAGGCAATGAATCGGTGACAATATTGAGTTGATAACCCTTTTCCATGCGGTCAACAAAAGGGTGTTTCAAAACATAAATGACCTATATATCGTAAACATACAGTACAGTACAGTGTTAAAAGCTTGGCTCCGGCTCATTTGGTCTGCGCCCGGGCGAATCGCCCCCCCCCCCCCCCCCCCCCCCCCAACGCGACCCACTGAGTGAAGGAATAAGGTCAAGTAAAGGTTTCCCTGGACATGGAATTATTACACTATATTCTAAGGAACTGGGAATGCATGGACTTATTGGACTATATTCTAAGGAGCTGGGATTGCATGGACTTATTGGACTATATTCTAAGGAGCTGGATTGCATGAACTTATTGGACTATATTCTAAGGAGCTGGGATTGCATGGACTTATTGGACTATTTTTTAAGGAGCTGGGATTGCATGGACTTATTGGACTAATATTCTAAGGAGCTGGTATTGCATGGACTTATTGGACTATATTCTAAGGAGCTGGGATTGCATGGACTTATTGGACTATATTCTAAGGAGCTGGGATTGCATGAACTTATTGGACTATTTTTTAAGGAGCTGGGATTGCATGGAC
Organism: Nemertoderma westbladi; assembly: GCA_032718475.1. Classification (NCBI taxonomy): domain Eukaryota; kingdom Metazoa; phylum Xenacoelomorpha; order Nemertodermatida; family Nemertodermatidae; genus Nemertoderma; species Nemertoderma westbladi. The sequence continues at coordinate 139,484 of JAUCBJ010009041.1, read as the reverse complement.
TTATTGGACTATATTCTAAGGAGCTGGTATTGCATGGGCTTATTGGACTATATTCTAAGGAGCTGGGATTGCATTGACTTATTGGACTATATTCTAAGGAGCTGGTATTGCATGGACTTATTGGACTACAGTCTAAGGAGCTGGGATTGCATTGACTTATTGGACTATATTCTAAGGAGCTGGGATTGCATGAACTTATTGGACTATTTTTTAAGGAGCTGGGATTGCATTGACTTATTGGACTATTTTCTAAGGAGCTGGGATTGCATGGACTTATTGGACTATATTCTAAAGAGCTGGGATTGCATGGACTTATTGGACTATATTCTAAGGAACTGGGATTGCATGAACTTATTGGACTATTTTTTAAGGAGCTGGGATTGCATGGACTTATTGGACTATATTCTAAGGAGCTGGTATTGCATGGGCTTATTGGACTATATTCTAAGGAGCTGGGATTGCATTGACTTATTGGACTATATTCTAAGGAGCTGGGATTGCATGAACTTATTGGACTATTTTTTAAGGAGCTGGGATTGCATGGACTTATTGGACTAATATTCTAAGTAGCTGGTATTGCATGGACTTATTGGACTATATTCTAAGGAGCTGGGATTGCATGATTTTATTGGACTATTTTTTAAGGAGCTGGGATTGCATGGACTTATTGGACTATAGTCTAAGGAACTGGGATTGTATGGACTTATTGGACTATTTTCTAAGGAGCTGGGATTGCATGGACTTATTGGACTATATTCCTGGACATGGACTTATTGGACTATATTCCTGGACATGGACTTATTGGACTATATTCCTGGACATGGACATATTGGACTATATTCCTGGACATGGACTTATTGGACTATATTCCTGGACATTGACTTATTGGACTATATTCCTGGACATTGACTTATTGGACTATATTCCTGGACTTGGGACTTATTGGACTATATTCCTGGACATGGACTTATTGGACTATATTCCTGGACATTGACTTTTTGGACTATATTCCTGGACATGGACTTATTGGACTATATTCCTGGACATGGACTTATTGGACTATATTCCTGGACATGGACTTATTGGACTATGTTCTAAGGAGCTGGGATTGCATGGACTTATTGGACTATATTCCTGGACATGGACTTATTGGACTATATTCCTGGACATGGACTTATTGGACTATATTCCTGGACATTGACGTTTTGGACTATATTCCTGGACATGGACTTATTGGACTATATTCCTGGACATGGACTTATTGGACTATATTCCTGGACATGGACTTATTGAACTATGTTCTAAGGAGCTGGGATTGCATGGACTTATTGGACTATATTCCTGGACATGGACTTATTGGACTATATTCCTGGACATGGACTTATTGGACTATATTCCTGGACATGGACTTATTGGACTATATTCCTGGACATGGACTTATTGGACTATATTCCTGGACATGGACTTATTGGACTATATTCCTGGACATGGACCTATTGGACTATATTCTAAGGAGCTGGGATTGCATGGACTTATTGGACTATATTCCTGGACATGGACTTATTGGACTATGTTCCTGGACATGGACTTATTGGACTATATTCCTGGACATGGACTTATTGGACTATATTCCTGGACATTGACTTTTTGGACTATATTCCTGGACATGGACTTATTGGACTATATTCCTGGACATTGACTTATTGGACTATATTCCTGGACATTGACTTTTTGGACTATATTCCTGGACATGGACTTATTGGACTATATTCCTGGACATGGACTTATTGGACTATATTCCTGGACATGGACTTATTGGACTATATTCCTGGACATTGACTTATTGGACTATATTCCTGGACATGGACTTATTGGACTATATTCCTGGACATGGACTTATTGGACTATGTTCTAAGGAGCTGGGATTGCATGGACTTATTGGATTATATTCCTGGACATGGACTTATTGGACTATATTCCTGGACATGGACTTATTGGACTATATTCCTGGACATGGACTTATTGGACTATATTCCTGGACATGGACTTATTGGACTATATTCTAAGGAGCTGGGATTGCATGGACTTATTGGACTATATTCCTGGACATGGACTTATTGGGTTATGTTCCTGGACATGGACTTATTGGACTATATTCCTGGACATGGACTTATTGGACTATATTCCTGGACATGGACTTATTGGACTAGATTCCTGGACATGGACTTATTGGACTATATTCCTGGACATGGACTTATTGGACTATATTCCTGGACATGAACTTATTGGACTATATTCCTGGACATGGACTTATTGGACTATATTCCTGGACATGGACTTATTGGACTATATTCCTGTACATGAACTTATTTGACTATATTCCTGTACATGAACTTATTGGACTATATTCTTGCACATGGACTTATTGGACTATATTCCTTGACAAGGACTTATTGGACTATATTCCTGTACATGGACTTATTGGACTATATTCCTGGATTTGGATTTATTGGACTATATTCCTGGACATGGACTTATTGGACTATATTCCTGGACATGGACTTATTGGACTATATTCCTGGACATGGACTTATTGGACTATATTCCTGGACATGGACTTATTGGACTATATTCCTGGACATGGACTTGTTGGACTATATTCCTGGACATGGACTTATTGGACTATATTCCTGGACATGGACTTACTGGACTATATTCCTGGACATGAACTTATTGGACTATAGCTGGGATTGCATTGACTTATTGGACTATTTTCTAAGGAGCTGGAATTGCATGGACTTATTGGACTATATTCTAAGGAGCTGGGATTGCATGGACTTATTGGACTATATTCTAAGGAGCTGGGATTGCATGGACTTATTGGACTATTTTCTAAGGAGCTGGGATTGCATGGACTTATTGGACTATATTCTAAGGAGCTGGGATTGCATGGACTTATTGGACTATATTCTAAAGAGCTGCGATTGCATTGACTTATTGGACTATTTTCTAAGGAGCTGGGATTGCATGGACTTATTGGACTATATTCTAAGGAGCTGGGATTGCATGGACTTATTAGACTATATTCTAAGGAGCTGGGAATGCATGGACTTATTGGACTATATTCTAAAGAGCTGGGATTGCATTGACTTATTGGACTATATTCTAAAGAGCTGGGATTGCATTGACTTATTGGACTATTTTCTAAGGAGCTGGGATTGCATGGACTTATTGGACTATATTCTAAGGAGCTGGGATTGCATGGACTTATTGGACTATATTCTAAGGAGCTGGGATTGCATGGACTTATTGGACTATTTCCTAAGGAGCTGGGATTGCATGGACTTATTGGACTATTTCCTAAGGAGCTGGGATTGCATGGACTTATTGGACTATATTCTAAGGAGCTGGGATTGCATGGACTTATTGGACTATTTTTTAAGGAGCTGGGATTGCATGGACTTATTGGACTATATTCTAAGGAGCTGGGATTGCATGGATTTATTGAACTATATTCTAAGGAGCTGGGATTGCATGGACTTATTGGACTATTTTCTAAGGAGCTGGGTTTGCATGGACTTATTGGACTATTTTTTAAGGAGCTGGGATTGCATGGACTTATTGGATTATATTCTAAGGAGCTGGGATTGCATTGACTTATTGGACTATATTCTAAGGAGCTGGGATTGCATGGACTTATTGGACTATATTCTAAGGAGCTGGGATTGCATGGACTTATTGGACTATATTCTAAGGAGCTGGGATTGCATGGACTTATTGGACTATATTCTAAGGAGCTGGGATTGCATGGACTTATTGGACTATATTCTAAGGAGCTGGGATTGCATGGACTTATTAGAATATATTCTAAGGAGCTGGGAATGCATGGACTTATTGGACTATATTCTAAGGAGCTGGGATTGCATGGACTTATTGGACTATTTTTTAAGGAGCTGGGATTTCATGGACTTATTGGACTAGATTCTAAGGAGCTGGTATTGCATGGACTTATTGGACTACAGTCTAAGGAGCTGGGGTTGCATGGACTTATTGGACTATATTCCAAGGAGCTGGGGTTGCATGGACTTATTGGACTATATTCTAAGGAGCTGTGATTGCATGGACTTATTGGACTATATTCTAAGGAGCTGGGGTTGCATGGACTTATTGTACTATATTCTAAGGAGCTGGGGTTGCATGGACTTATTGTACTATATTCTAAGGAGCTTGGATTGCATGGACTTATTGGACTATATTCTAAGGAGCTGGGGTTGCATGGACTTATTGTACTATATTCTAAGGAGCTGGGGTTGCATGGACTTATTGTACTATATTCTAAGGAGCTGGGGTTGCATGGACTTATTGTACTATATTCTAAGGAGCTGGGGTTGCATGGACTTATTGGACTATATTCTAAGGAGCTGTGATTGCATGGACTTATTGGACTATATTCTAAGGAGCTGGGATTGCATGGACTTATTGTACTATATTCTGGGGTCTAAGGAGCTGTGATTGCATGGACTTATTGGACTATATTCCAAGGAGCTGGGGTTGCATGGACTTATTGGACTATATTCTAAGGAGCTGTGATTGCATGGACTTATTGGACTATATTCTAAGGAGCTGGGATTGCATGGACTTATTGTACTATATTCTAAGGAGCTGTGATTGCATGGACTTATTGGACTATATTCCAAGGAGCTGGGGTTGCATGGACTTATTGGACTATATTCTAAGGAGCTGTGATTGCATGGACTTATTGGACTATATTCTAAGGAGCTGGGGTTGCATGGACTTATTGTACTATATTCTAAGGAGCTGGGGTTGCATGGACTTATTGTACTATATTCTAAGGAGCTTGGATTGCATGGACTTATTGGACTATATTCTAAGGAGCTGGGGTTGCATGGACTTATTGTACTATATTCTAAGGAGCTGGGGTTGCATGGACTTATTGTACTATATTCTAAGGAGCTTGGATTGCATGGACTTATTGGACTATATTCTAAGGAGCTGGGGTTGCATGGACTTATTGTACTATATTCTAAGGAGCTGGGGTTGCATGGACTTATTGTACTATATTCTAAGGAGCTTGGATTGCATGGACTTATTGGACTATATTCTAAGGAGCTGGGGTTGCATGGACTTATTGTACTATATTCTAAGGAGCTGGGATTGCATGGACTTATTGGACTATTTTCTAATGAGCTGGGATTGCATGGACTTATTGGACTATTTTTTAAGGAGCTGGGATTTCATGGACTTATTGGACTAGATTCTAAGGAGCTGGTATTGCATGGACTTATTGGACTACAGTCTAAGGAGCTGGGGTTGCATGGACTTATTGGACTATATTCTAAGGAGCTGGGGTTGCATGGACTTATTGGACTATTTTTTAAGGAGCTGGGATTTCATGGACTTATTGGACTAGATTCTAAGGAGCTGGTATTGCATGGACTTATTGGACTACAGTCTAAGGAGCTGGGGTTGCATGGACTTATTGGACTAGATTCTAAGGAGCTGGTATTGCATGGACTTATTGGACTACAGTCTAAGGAGCTGTGATTGCATGGACTTATTGGACTATTTTCTAAGGAGCTGGGGTTGCATGGACTTATTGTACTATATTCTAAGGAGCTGGGGTTGCATGGACTTATTGTACTATATTCTAAGGAGCTGGGGTTGCATGGACTTATTGTACTATATTCTAAGGAGCTGGGGTTGCATGGACTTATTGGACTATTTTCTAATGAGCTGGGATTGCATGGACTTATTGGACTATTTTTTAAGGAGCTGGGATTTCATGGACTTATTGGACTAGATTCTAAGGAGCTGGTATTGCATGGACTTATTGGACTACAGTCTAAGGAGCTGGGGTAGCATGGACTTATTGGACTATATTCTAAGGAGCTGGGGTTGCATGGACTTATTGGACTATTTTTTAAGGAGCTGGGATTTCATGGACTTATTGGACTAGATTCTAAGGAGCTGGTATTGCATGGACTTATTGGACTACAGTCTAAGGAGCTGGGGTTGCATGGACTTATTGGACTACAGTCTAAGGAGCTGGGATTTCATGGACTTATTGGACTAGATTCTAAGGAGCTGGTATTGCATGGACTTATTGGACTACAGTCTAAGGAGCTGGGATTTCATGGACTTATTGGACTATATTCTAAGGAGCTGGGGTTGCATGGACTTATTGTACTATATTCTAAGGAGCTGGGGTTGCATGGACTTATTTTACTATATTCTAAGGAGCTGGGGTTGCATGGACTTATTGTACTATATTCTAAGGAGCTTGGATTGCATGGACTTATTGGACTATATTCTAAGGAGCTGGGGTTGCATGGACTTATTGTACTATATTCTAAGGAGCTGGGGTTGCATGGACTTATTGGACTATTTTCTAATGAGCTGGGATTGCATGGACTTATTGGACTATTTTTTAAGGAGCTGGGATTGCATGGACTTATTGGACTATATTCTAAGGAGCTGGGATTGCATGGATTTATTGAACTATATTCTAATGAGCTGGGATTGCATGGACTTATTGGACTATTTTTTAAGGAGCTGGGATTTCATGGACTTATTGGACTAGATTCTAAGGAGCTGGTATTGCATGGACTTATTGGACTACAGTCTAAGGAGCTGGGGTTGCATGGACTTATTGGACTATATTCTAAGGAGCTGGGGTTGCATGGACTTATTGGACTATATTCTAAGGAGCTGTGATTGCATGGACTTATTGGACTATATTCTAAGGAGCTGGGGTTGCATGGACTTATTGTACTATATTCTAAGGAGCTGGGGTTGCATGGACTTATTGTACTATATTCTAAGGAGCTTGGATTGCATGGACTTATTGGACTATATTCTAAGGAGCTGGGATTGCATGGACTTATTGGACTATATTCTAAGGAGCTGGGATTGCATGGACTTATTAGAATATATTCTAAGGAGCTGGGAATGCATGGACTTATTGGACTATATTCTAAGGAGCTGGGATTGCATGGACTTATTGGACTATTTTTTAAGGAGCTGGGGTTGCATGGACTTATTGTACTATATTCTAAGGAGCTGGGGTTGCATGGACTTATTGTACTATATTCTAAGGAGCTGGTATTGCATGGGCTTATTGGACTATATTCTAAGGAGCTGGGATTGCATGGACTTATTGGACTATATTCTAAGGAGCTGGTATTGCATGGGCTTATTGGACTATATTCTAAGGAGCTGGGATTGCATGGACTTATTGGACTATATTCTAAGGAGCTGGGATTGCATGGACTTATTTGACTATATTCTAAGGAGCTGAGATTGCATGGACTTTTTGGACTATATGCTAAGGAGCTGGGATTGCATTGACTTATTGGACTATATTTTAAGGAGCTGGGATTGCATGGACTTATTGGACTATATTCTAAGGAGCTGGGATTGCATGGACGTATTGGACTATATTCTAAGGAGCTGGGATTGCTTATGCTCAATGGAAAAGGAAACCCTCGGTTTTTGTGAAAAACATCCCTTGGTCCGTATCCCACTCTCCGTGTTTTCTATAGTTTCATTCATATCGTTCAGTTTCAACCTCGCCAGGATCAATAATATTATAATCTAACCTCTTTGACATCAACGTTTATTGACATTATAAATTACTTATTAATGTAATTGTATAATATTAAAAGAGTAATGTTGTGTTTTAAACATTATGAAGAGTTAGGCTTACTAGGTCAGTAGATTCCACTGAATGGACTAAAAACTCAAAATTGGTGAAAACAAACCGATTTTTTTTACTCATGCCCATGCTCCAAACAATTGCAAATAAATGAGGAAATTTGCCCTACTACTACTAGGATCGGCATGCTGCATTGCAGCTGCATTTTTAAGAATGCTGTGCCGGCTTGTCAACAAAATTGCGTCGCCACAACTCTCTATCACCCATGACATTTGCTAGATCATCCACATCTTCAAGGCCAGTGTCCTTTAAGATGCGTCTCAAGAAAGTCATGAAAGTCAAATTTGCAAATTTGCAAACATGTTGAAATTTCTGTTATTGACTAACTATAAGTCAAAGGTAAGAAAACGTAAGACCTCCTATATAATATAGTTCAACAATATTTGTTCATCTAAAACAGGTGTGGAACAGTTAATTATATTTTTTAAGTTATTAAACAAAAAAGATTTATTCCGACCCAAAAATCCCCTAGACCCTACAGGCTGTTCAATAGATCTTTCTGCAATTTCTCGAGATCTAATCATTATTTAATGTAAATCACCATCTGCGTAATTTTTCGTTGCATCAGCAGCTCACTCCCAATTTATTATCCTTATTTTCACTCACTCAATACGTCCGTTTGAGTAATAAACCATTCGTATCCTCCCTCATCTTCCATCTATATAGATCCGTGGTACTTTGGACTTTGTATATAGTTATTATTAATCTTCCATATAGATCCGTGGTACTTTGGACTTTGTATATAGTTATTATTAATCTTCCATAGATCCGTGGTACTTTGGACTTTCATCTTTGGAATTCTGGCTTTATGGTTTTGACGACGACCGGGTATTTGAACATGTTACAATTCCTTCTCCCGAAGTTGAGAATCAATCTCCAAAAGAATATTTGGAGGTAAGTAACTTACTAAGTATGTTTATGTACAACCGTTTGAGTTATGTAATTCGTACTTACTAAGTGTGTATGATATATAATGATGTAACAGCTTCATACTCTGAAGCTGTCACAAAAATAAGAAACAACTTTACACTTCAGGATTTTAACTCAAGACCAACTTAAAGTGCACGAATCCAACAAACACTACACTAAGCCTAGCAAAACTCCATTTGAATTTCCCGCCACAATCTATGGCTCTATCATTATCACGTGTCACATCCCCAATTGAATGTAAAATCATAATGTTATGGTTAAACAATTAATGTTTAGACATCCCATGATCCTCAGGGAAGGCATCTTATATCTGTGACGATCAGGCACCAATCTACACCAGGTACAAGGATTATTGAAAAATAGACAGACTTTTGGTTGTCATTTGTGGATTTCTTCAAGGCCTTTGATTCTGTATCACGCCCAGCAAGTTCCAAATTCATCAGGCATTTGAGATTCCCAATGACCCATTCAATGCTATATAGGATGTCCTTCAAGGGTTATCCCCATTTCTCTTCATTTTTGTAGTGGACCAAGTCAAGTGTTGTGGACATCCCTCGATATTCATCGCTCTGATGGGATGGAAATATCTCCAACTTACAGTAGCCGTAGTCGTGGGTCCCCAGCACAACATCTAAATGATCGCGCAAAATCTGTTATCTAGCTTCGAGGAGGCATTCAGTAATGGACTAATGGATGAATAGCACATAGACCAAAATTCTGACAGCAAACATAGACAGGGAAAGCCTGGTCTGCCATCTACAAGCTATCCAGGATCTGGAAGAACTGTGATATCTCACGAACTTTGAAGGTACAATAGGCCCTTTCCTTCAGCACCAGAGCCTGTGCTTCTCTATGGCTTGATCACTATAGCAAAGCTCTATGGCTGACCATCTTGGACTCTAACTGCTGAGCGGCGTAAAACTGTGGCAACATCTCATTATCAAGACCCAGCATCACCCTGCAGATACGCCGCCTTTAGCTATTTGGACACAGTTTTCGCCGGCAGGATCAATCTCTACACAACCTTGTGGTATGACAGCCTGCTGGTGAGAATAGAAGTGGTGGACAGCTAATTACCTTCCTCAAACGCCTACTCAAGTGCACTGGACTTCAGAATAGGGATAAACTGGGAAACTATATGGCTGACCGTGAGTTCTGGGGGCGCTATGTTGCTGGGTCCGCAGGCACTGTGTATCGCTGACCGCGAGATCTGGGGGCGCTATGTTGATGGGACCAACGGCACTGTTTGTGGCTCACCGCGAGATCTGGGGGCGCTATGTTGCCGGGTCCGGCGGCACTGTTTGTGGCTGACCGCGAGATCTGGAGGCGCTATTTTGCTGGGACCTTCGGCGCGGCACTGTGTGTGGCTCACCGCGAGATCTGGGGGCGCTATGTTACTGGGTCCGTCGGCACTGTTTGTGGCTGACCGCGAGATCTGGAGGCGCTATTTTGCTGGGACCTTCAGCGCGGCACTGTGTGTGGCTCACCGCGAGATCTGGGGGCGCTATGTTACTGGGTCCGTCGGCACTGTTTGTGGCTGACCGCGAGATCTGGAGGCGCTATTTTACTGGGACCTTCGGCGCGGCACTGTGTGTGGCTCACCGCGAGATCTGGGGGCGCTATGTTGCTGGGTCCGTCGGCACTGTTTATGGCTGACCGCGAGATCTGGAGGCGCTATTTTGCTGGGACCTTCGGCGCGGCACTGTGTGTGGCTCACCGCGAGATCTGGGGGCGCTATGTTACTGGGTCCGTCGGCACTGTTTGTGGCTGACCGCGAGATCTGGAGGCGCTATTTTACTGGGACCTTCGGCGCGGCACTGTGTGTGGCTCACCGCGAGATCTGGGGGCGCTATGTTACTGGGTCCGCCGGTACTGTATGTGGCTCACCGCGAGATCTGGGGGCGCTATTTTGCTGAGTCCTCCGGCACTGTGTGTGGCTGACCCTGAGTTCTGGGCGCAATATTGCTGCGTCCGCAGGCAGTGTGTCAGATTGTGTTACTTGTAATTCTTGTATTGTTGCAACAAATCTTTTGGATCTTTTCGGGAGGGGCGGGAGATCCTTTGACGGCCTGAATGTATCAGGTTATAATGTAGAAAGATCGTCGGTGAATCGTAACACGGCCGCATTTCATCGTAACGGTGTTATTTCAGCCTGGCTAGCTCAATCGGTAGAGCGTGGGACTCTTAATCCCAAGGTTGTGGGTTCGATCCCCACGTTGGGCGAAATATCGTTTTGTTGTGTGATGAAATTATATATTATATATATATTTATTAAATATATATTATTATATATTATATTTTAATTATTGACAATGAGAATCGCATCCTGAGTGACTTATATGTGGCATTGAAATTCAGCTATCCAAATTATCTTTCCACGCTATTTGAAGCAAATATAGATGCAATAATTACTCCATTAAGGTTCCAGCTTGGTGTAGTGGTTGCATTGAATTCACATCTCCTGTAGGTCGTGGGTTCGTTCCTCACATGGGCCAGGGCATTTTTCTTTTCGGCACGAATGCTTTAAAGGGACCAGCCAGGTTGCATCTCTGCCTTGCATCCTTAAGTGGTAGCTAAATGAGTACTGGAGATTCCTCTGGGGAGTAAAGTTCTGGGTGGACCGCGCTGGAAATAAGTCGTCAGACGTTGTGCGTAATCCCAGGCCTAGCGGCCGAAGAAAATTTACTTTTACTTTACTTTACTTTACCATCACCCTTTGCTGTTTGCCGGTCGGAAAAACGCATTGTATTGTATCCTGTGCTCTCAATAAATGCAATGCATTAACTTATCATAAGTGCAATACGTACTTGATCGTTCTGATCTTCAGTTTACCATGGAATTATAGACAGTTAATAAAAAACATTTCAGTTTGTTTTGGAATGATTGGATTACAAATTTGAATTTATATCTTTATTTCTCAACGAAATTTAGATATTTTTATTACAGTAAGTCCACCGTTCCATCGTACCAAAAATCAAAGAATCATTTTTCAACAATAGTTGTCATCAGCAGTCGTTTCATAATTTTAGAATAAAAATGCATATTTGATTCATGTATGGTTCGGTTCTCCTTTGCTTGCATTATTGAATATTAACAATAATAGTGTATCAGTACTTTATGTTACGATTTTCAGGTAGTAAATGGAAGTGGAGATACAGGCAATGACAGTTTGCCAGACTTTTATATTGAGTCAGACGCAGTGCTTGCAGCCAATGAAAGAGCCCCAGAGATTATGGAACTAATCAAACCCGGGTTTATACACTACAATACCCAATGTGATGTATCATTCGATTACAAATCAGTAAAAGTACAACCCGATGACGATGGTTGGCAAATTGTAATTGATAAGAAAAAGTTAAATCAGAAGTTGAAGGACACGTTAGGGAGGCGAGGACGAGCAATGGAGGAAGAAGAGGCGAAACGAGTTGTATCTGTTTGGAATCTAACGGTGCAGGATAGAAAACGACTGTACAGGTAGGGGCATTTAGCTCAACCAAGGAAATTATATTGTTAATTAGTTAATTAATATACGCATATACGCAAATTTTTATTGTATTTTAATATATTTTGTCGGAATTATCTCCCTTTCATAATTAATTGCAGCAATAACTACTAATAGGTCGAGCGAATTCGGACAGACACATATGTGTTGGTTGACAGAAAAGTAGATCTGGTATGACCTCCTCTTTACTTCTCCAGCAGTGCCGTCTGAATCTTAATCTGCGTTCACGGAGGGTGGTTGATACAGGTGATATTGTAACATAGAACTCGGCGTTTTTATGTGTTGTCTCCAGCTCTGATGTTTAGGGCTGCCCTTAGTAGTCTTGTGTAGCAACCATCAATTCTGTGTTCAAGTGATTTCGTCAGTGTCCAAGTCTCACCCCCGCATAAAAGTACACCTTCCACTGTGGCTCGAAAGAACTTAGTCTTCATGTGCCTTGAGAGATCTGATTTCCAGATGGTATCCATTTTTGATAGTGCTACTCAAGCCTTTGCATTCCTAACTTCTATGTCCTTTTTGCTACTCTCTATCCATGATCCAAGGTACTGAAAGTCGTCGACCTTCCTTAGTTGATTATTATCAATGGTTGTCAAGTTTCCATCAACATTAAAGGTCATGAATTCGGTCTTGGTAGCATTTATATGCATTCAAACTCCACTTTATCCCTCTCCACTTTATTCAGTAGAAGCTGTGCATCTGCTAGAAGCGTATTAGAGAACAGGGCGATGTCATCCGCAAAGTCGGTGTCTGTGACTGTAGTTGCCGGATATCTACTACTTCTGCGTTCTTGAAGTGTGAATCCCAGATCTTCACCCTTTGTGGCCGTCCTCATTGCATAATCCAGCACAATTACAAATAGTAATGGTGCTAATGTGTCACCTTGCAGTACGCCAGCCAGGATTGAGAAAAACTCAGTTTCACTATCTGGTGAGAGTACCTGAGCTTCTGTGTCACAATATAACAATCCAATGCCAGCAACAATTACTTCTGGTATTCCATAAGCTCTTAGGATTTCAAGCATTTTACCTCTATGGATGGAGTCGAATGCTTTCTTGAAGTCCACAAAAGTCATGACTGCAGGGAGATTCTTTGACTTAATTCCTTCAATCAGTCTCCGTAGTGCAAGTATCTGAGCTATTGTTGATCTATTTGGTCGAAATCCGTTTTGGCTCTTACGCAGTAGTTTCTCTATGTGAGGCCTAATCCTATATAGAATCATTTTATTGTATATTTTGGCAGCTACCACAAGCAGACAGATCCCACGATAGTTTGTTGGTATGCCTAGGTCTCCTTTCTTGGGGAGAGGCTTTAGTTGACCTTTAGTCCAAATTGGTGGTGGCTTTTCCCCTTTTAACATCCGGTTGCAAACATTCAATAATGGTCTGTTTAGCACTCCGGTTATCCATACCTCCGCTGGGATTTCATCTAATCCACTCGCTTTATTATTGGACATGCTTTTAATGCTTCTGCTTTTTAATAAGTAATACACATAAATTTAGTTAATATAATCTGTAGGTATTGGTTGGGAAAGTTGCGAACTCCAGAACTTGAGAAACTCGAAGACCTTGAAACCGAATATAACAACCTCGCGAAACAAAAAGCAGAAGTCCAAATGCAGGAACATAAGGAAATTATGGCAAATGCTTCTATAATTGCCATGACAACCACTGGTGCAGCTCGGTGAGTCTTCTAATAACTAGAATAATTATTAAATGTTAATTAATATTTAATATGTAAATAAGATCTTTAATAAGTTACAATATTTTCTCTATATTTTCTTTTTCACTTTATTTTCTTCACTGCAATGATAATGCCACAATAGTATTGATCAGTATTGTAGAAATATCGAAGAGTATTCGTTAGTTTAGCTATTTTACAAAATGTTTCTATTTTTAAATGTTATCTGGGGTGTGCGTGGGCGGGGGGTCGTCTCCAGGGTACGCACCTCCTTGCCAGGTCTATGTTTTGAGTCAATCTTGAATGACAACCCTGGCCAGCTCACTTTGTCTCCCGTGGTGGCCGTTCAGCACTGGCCATCTCCCGTGGCGGCCGTTCAGCCCTGGCCAGCTCACTTTGTTTCCTGTGGCGGCCGTTCAGCCCTGGCCAGGTCACTTTGCCTCCCGTTGCAACCGTTCAGGCCTGACCAGCTCATTTTGTCTCCCGAGGTGGCCGGCGTTCAGCCCTCTCCAGCTCACTTTGTCTCCCGTGGCGGCCGTTCAACCCTGGCCAGCTCACTTTGTCTCCTGTGGCGGCCATTCAGCCCTGGCCATCTCACTTTGTCTCCTGTGTCGACCGTTCAGCCCTGGTCTGCTCTCTTTGTCTCCCGTGGCGGCCGTTCAGCCCTGGCCAGCTCTCTTTGTCTCCCGTGGCGGCCGTTCAGCCATGGCCAGCTCACTTTGTCTCCCATGGCGGCCGCTCAGCCCTGGCCAGCTCACTTTGTCTCCCATGGCGGCCGTTCAGCCCTGGCCAGCTCACTTTATATCCTGTGGCGGCTGTTCAGCTCTGGCCAGGTCACTTTGTCTCCCGTGGCGTCCGGCGTTCAGCTCTGGTCATCTCACTTTGTCTCGCGTGGCGTCCGGCGTTCAACCATGGCTAGCTCACTTGTCTCCTGTGGCGGCCGATGTTCAACCCTGGCCAGCTCTCTTTGTCTCCCATGGCGGCCGGCGTTCAGCCCCAGCCAGCTCATTTTGTCTCCTGTGGCGGCCGGCGTTCAGCCCTGGCAATCTCACTTTGTCTCCCGTGGTGGCCGGCGTTCAGCTCTGGCCAGCTCACTTTGTCTCCCGTGGTGGCCCGGCGTTCAGCTCTGGCCAGCTCACTTTGTCTCCCATGGCGGCCGGCGTTCAACCCTGGCCAGCTCACTTTGTCTCCCGTGGCGGCCATTCAGCCCTGGCCAGCTCACTTTGTCTCCCGTGGTGGCCCGGCATTCAGCTCTGGCCAGCTCACTTTGTCTCCCATGGCGGCCGGCGTTCAGCCCCAGCCATCTCACTTTGTCTCCCATTGCGGCCATTCAGCCCTGGCCAGCTCACTTTGTCTCCCGTGGCGACCGTTCAGCCCTGGCCAGCTCACTTTGTCTGCTGTGGCGGCCGTTCAGCCCTGGCCAGCTCACTTTGTCTCCTGTGGCGAATGACATTCAGCCCTGGCCAGCTCACTTTATCTCCCGTGGCTGCCGGCGTTCAACCCTGGCCAGCTCACTTTGTCTCCTGGGGTGGCCGGCGTTCAGCTCTGGCCATCTCACTTTGTCTCCCGTGGCGGCCGGCGTTCAACCCTGGCCAGCTCACTTTGTCTCTTGTGGTGGCTGGCGTTCAGCCCTGGCAATCTCACTTTGTCTCCCGTGGCGGCCGGCGTTCAGGTCTGGCCAGCTCACTTTGTCTCCCGTAGCAGCTGGCGTTCAACCCTGGCCAGCTCACTTTATCTCCCGTGGCTGCCGGCGTTCAGCTCTGGTCATCTCACTTTGTCTCGCGTGGCGTCCGGCGTTCAACCATGGCTAGCTCACTTGTCTCCTGTGGCGGCTGGCGTTCAACCCTTGCAATATCTCTTTGTTTCCCATGGCGGCCGGCGTTCAGCTCTAGCCAGCTCACTTTGTCTCCTGTGGCGGCCGATGTTCAACCCTGGCCAGCTCACTTTGTCTCCCATGGCGGCCGGCGTTCAGCCCCAGCCAGCTCATTTTGTCTCCGGTGGCGGCCGGCGTTCAGCCCTGGCAATCTCACTTTGTCTCCCGTGGTGGCCGGCGTTCAGCTCTGGCCAGCTCACTTTGTCTCCCGTGGTGGCCCGGCGTTCAGCCCTGGCCAGCTCACTTTGTCTCCCATGGCGGCCGGCGTTCAACCCTGGCCAGCTCACTTTGTCTCCCGTGGCGGCCATTCAGCCCTGGCCAGCTCACTTTGTCTCCCGTGGTGGCCCGGCGTTCAGCTCTGGCCAGCTCACTTTGTCTCCCATGGCGGCCGGCGTTCAGCCCCAGCCATCTCACTTTGTCTCCCATTGCGGCCATTCAGCCCTGGCCAGCTCACTTTGTCTCCCGTGGCGACCGTTCAGCCCTGGCCAGCTCACTTTGTCTGCTGTGGCGGCCGTTCAGCCCTGGCCAGCTCACTTTGTCTCCTGTGGCGAATGACATTCAGCCCTGGCCAGCTCACTTTATCTCCCGTGGCTGCCGGCGTTCAACCCTGGCCAGCTCACTTTGTCTCCTGGGGTGGCCGGCGTTCAGCTCTGGCCATCTCACTTTGTCTCCCGTGGCGGCCGGCGTTCAACCCTGGCCAGCTCACTTTGTCTCCTGTGGTGGCTGGCGTTCAGCCCTGGCAATGTCACTTTGTCTCCCGTGGCGGCCAGCGTTCAGGTCTGGCCAGCCCACTTTTCTCCCGTAGCAGCTGGCGTTCAACCCTGGCCAGCTCACTTTATCTCCCGTGGCTGCCGGCGTTCAGCTCTGGTCATCTCACTTTGTCTCGCGTGGCGTCCGGCGTTCAACCATGGCTAGCTCACTTGTCTCCTGTGGCGGCTGGCGTTCAACCCTTGCAATTCTCCTGTGGCGGCTGGCGTTCAACCCTTGCAATATCTCTTTGTTTCCCATGGCGGCCGGCGTTCAGCTCTGGCCAGCTCACTTTGTCTCCTGGTGGCGGCCATGTTCAACGCTGGCCAGCTCACTTTGTCTCCCATGGCGGCCGGCGTTCAGCCCCAGCCAGCTCATTTTGTCTCCTGTGGCGGCCGGCGTTCAGCCCTGGCAATCTCACTTTGTCTCCCGTTGCGGCCGGCGTTCAGCTCTGGCCAGCTCACTTTGTCTCCCGTGGCGGCCGGCGTTCAGCCCTGGCCAGCTCACTTTGTCTTCCGCGGCGGCCGGCGTTCAGCCCTGGCAAGCTCACTTTATCTCCCGTGGCGGCCGGCGTTCAGCCCCAACAAGCTCACTTTGTCTCCTGTGGCGGCCGATGTTGAACCATGGCCAGAAATTGCAGCAAAAAATCTTGGTCTACTTTGCAAACAAAAGCAACTTATATAAAAACTTAAACTTTGCAAAAAGTACTGTATGTACAACATGTAGGCCTACCTGCAGATTTATTGTGCAATTGTTGTATCATGACGAAAATAATGATAATATAATCTTTCTTTGGAATTATTTATGGAGCTTTAAAATGTAAATGGTTTGCCCGAATGTTAACAAAATGTATCAAAAAAACTGTAATGTCCATGGTGTAGGCCTACCGGTACCAATCTCTTCTAATTAATATCTTTCCTTAATGCTAAATTATAAATTAGGGAGAGGAGCAGTTTCAGTGGCACGTTATTCTAACCAAAACAATAAACTAAAGTCAATAGAACTGTAAAAGTCAAAAGCTCGATCAGATCAAATCTAAAACATAAGCGCCACCTCGAACCTCAAAAATTGAGGAATCTAAAAAATGCCCACCTCGAACTGTAATATTCAGAAATACTCACTGGAATTGAATTGTATATTTAGATACCGCGATATTCTCCATAGTATTGGTCCACGAATTATAGTTGTAGAAGAAGCTGCCGAGGTTTTAGAAGCTCACATAGTAACAGCTATAACTCGAAGATGCGAACAGCTAATACTCATAGGGGATCATCAACAGTTGAGGCCTTCAACTAATGTATATGAGTTGTCGAGAGAATATAATCTTGATATTAGTTTGTTTGAGAGACTCATTAAGAATGGATTTAAGGTTGGTCCAGTTTTCTTAAATGCAAACAAAAATATTTTCTGGTACTTTAATTTATGTAAGGGTATGCCTACTAAGAACTTTGTTAAATTATTTTATTATCATTTGGGTTATTCTGAGAAACGTGGGCTGAATGGGTTGCTGAATGCTGAGGATTATATTTTTCATCTGTTAATTTTAGAATGAATCTTTGGAACTACAACATAGAATGTGTCCCGAAATCGCCACTCTAATGAACCACATTTACCCGAGTCTAAAGAACCACGAATCGGTTCTCAATCTTCCCAAAGTCAGAGGCGTGGCGAAGAGTTTGTACTTTATTGATCATCGTCAGCCAGAAGAGGAACTGCAGGACAACTGGAGTCATAAGAATACATTCGAGGCCCGTTACGTGGTTGAATTGGCCAGGTAATAATAGTATCACTTTTCTTTTTTCAACAAAGAAAACAGACATCTGGCTGTTATTATTATTAATCTTAATAAGCAGCATCATGGTCTTGTGCTGACATGCCTTGGTTACCTATTAGGAAGCTCTGGTTCGATCCCTATATGGGGCAACACTGTTTGGGCACAGTGCTTTAAATGCTGCAGACTAGCCCAACCCTCCTGGCTGGTTTCATCCTTCAGTGGTCGAAAAATGGGAACCAAGGCAACTTGCACTTGGGAAACAGAGTGGAAGGGTTTACTGTGGAAGTTCTCCCATGGTGGTGAACAGGCATTCCTTTAGGAAACAGAGTGGAAGGGTTTATTGTGGAAGTTCACCCATGGTGGTGAACAGGCATTCCTTTAGGAAACAGAGTGGAAGGGTATACTGTGGAAGATCACCCATGGTGGTGAACAGGCATTCCTTTAGGAAACAGAGTGGAAGGGTTTACTGTGAAAGATCTCCCATGGTGGTGAACAGGCATTCCTTGGCTTAACGAGCCTAAAAGATTCTCCCATTCATTATTATTAATCTTCAGCATGTATGAATGGTTGAGCTGTGGGCAGCCCATGACTTTCTTGAGACGCTTCTTATAGGACATCTACTTTGAAGATGCGAATAATCTTGTGAATATCATGGGTGATAGAGAGTTCTAGTAGCATTCTTAATGTAGTTGCAAAGCAGCATAGCGATTATAGCTACTGTTAGATTTTACTCTAACTATTACCTATAATTGATCCCACCTGGACGTCATCGCCGACTTTGCAAAAGCTGTGCCCAACAAAAAGTTATAATAATATGAAACCACTCATTCACCCTTCACCCATAACACCAATAATAAATTATAGGTAATAATATGTTAGGGAGAATTTATCTGTCTAAAGTAACGATAATCGCCAAGCTGCTTTGCAGCTACATTAAGAGTTTAATGTATTGCTATTCAAGTTTAACAACAAAATTGCTCCGCCAGAACTCTCTATCACCCATGACATTCACAAGATTATCCGCTTCTTCAAAGTAGATGTCCTATAAGAAGCGTCTCAAGAAAGTCATGGGCTGCCCACAGCTCCACCATACTACTACTACTACGATCGGCATGCTGCATTGCAGCTGCATTTTTAAGAATGCTGTGCTGGCTTCATACATGCTGAAGATTAATAATAATGAATGGAAAAATCTTTTAGGCTCGTTAAGCCAAGGAATGCCTGTTCACCACCATGGGAGATCTTCTACAGAAAACCCTTCCACTCTGTCTCCTAAAGGAGAATGCCTGTTCATCACCATGGGAGATCTTCCACAGTAAACCCTTCCACCCTGTTTCCTAAAGGAATTCCCGTTCACCACCACGGGAGATCTTCCACAGTAAACTCTTCCACTCTGTCTCCTAAAGGAATGTCTGTTTACCACCATGGGTGATCGTCCACAGTAAACCCTTCAACTCTGTTTCCTAAAGGAATGCCTGTTCACCACCATGGGTGATCTTCCACAGTAAACCCATCTACTCTGTTTCCTAAAGGAATGTCTGTTCACCACCATGGGTGATCTTCAACAGTAAACCCTCCCACTCTGTTTCCTAAAGGAATGACTGTTCACCACCCACCATGGGTGATCTTCCACAGTAAACCCTTCAACTCTGTTTCCTAAAGGAATGCCTGTTCACCACCATGGGTGGTCTTCCACAGTAAACCCATCCACTCTGTTTCCTAAAGGAATGCCTGTTCACCACCATGGGTGATCTTCCACAGTAAACCCTTCCACTCTGTTTCCTAAAGGAATGACCTGTTCACCACCACTGGGTGATCTTCCACAGTAAACCAATCCACTCTGTTTCCTAAATGAATGCCTGTTCACCACCATGGGTGATCTTCCACAGTAAACCAATCCACTCTGTTTCCTAAAGGAATGCCTGTTCACCACCATGGGTCTTCTTCCACAGTAAACCCTTCAACTCTGTTTCCTAATGGAATACCTGTTCACCACCATGGGTGATCTTCCACAGTAAACCAATCCACTCTGTTTCCTAAATGAATGCCTGTTCACCACCATGGGTGATCTTCCACAGTAAACCATTCCACTCTGTTTCCTAAAGGAATGCCTGTTCACCACCATGGGTGATCTTCCACAGTAAACCCTTCCACTCTGTTTCCTAAAGGAATGCCTGTTCACCACCATGGGTGATCTTCCACAGTAAACCCCTCCACTCTGTTTCCTAAAGGAATGCCTGTTCACCACCATGGGTGATCTTCCACAGTAAACCATTCCACTCTGTTTCCTAAAGGAATGTCTGTTTACCACCATGGGTGATCTTCCACAGTAAACCCTTCAACTTTGTTTCCTAAAGGAATGCCTGTTCACCACCATGGGTGATCTTCCACAGTAAACCAATCCACTCTGTTTCCTAAATGAATGCCTGTTCACCACCATGGGTGATCTTCCACAGTAAACCCTTCCACTCTGTTTCCTAAAGGAATGCCTGTTCACCACCATGGGTGATCTTCCACAGTAAACCCTTCAACTCTGTTTCCTAATGGAATGCCTGTTCACCACCATGGGTGATCTTCCACAGTAAACCAATCCACTCTGTTTCCTAAATTAATGCCTGTTCACCACCATGGGTGATCTTCCACAGTAAACCCTTCCACTCTGTTTCCTAAAGGAATGCCTGTTCACCACCATGGGTGATCTTCCACAGTAAACACTTCCACTCTGTTTCCTAAAGGAATGCCTGTTCACCACCATGGGTGATCTTCCACAGTAAACCCTTCCACTCTGTTTCCTAAAGGAATGCCTGTTCACCACCATGGGTGATCTTCCACAGTAAACCCTTCCACTCTGTTTCCTAAAGGAATGCCTGTTCACCACCATGGGTGATCTTCCACAATAACCCTTCAACTCTGTTTCCTAAAGGAATGCCTGTTCGACACCATGGGTGATCTTCCACAGTAAACCCTTTCACTCTGTTTCCTAAAGGAATGCCTGTTCACCACCATGGGTGATCTTCCACAGTAAACCCTACCACTCTGTTTCCTAAAGGAATGCCTGTTCACCACCATGGGTGATTTTCCACAGTAAACCTTTCCACTCTGTTTCCTAAAGGAATGTCTGTTTACCACCATGGGTGATCTTCCACAGTAAACCCTTCCACTCTGTTTCCTAAAGGAATGCCTGTTCACCACCATGGGTGATCTTCCACAGTAAACCCTTCCACTCTGTTTCCTAAAGGAATGTCTGTTTACAACCATGGGTGATCTTACACAGTAAACCCTTCCACTCTGTTTCCTAAAGGAATGCCTGTTCACCACCATGGGTGATCTTCCACAGTAAACCCTTCCACTCTGTTTTCTAAAGGAATGCCTGTTCACCACCATGGGTGATCCTCCACAGTAAACCCTTCCACTCTGTTTCCTAAAGGAATGCCTCTCCACCACCATGGTCGATCTTCCACAGTAAACCCTTCCACTCTGTTTCCTAAAGGAATGCCTGTTCACCACCATGGTTGATCTTCCACAGTAAACCCTTCCACTCTGTTTCCTAAAGGAATGCCTTTTCACCACCACGGGTGATCTTCCACAGTAAACCCTTCCACTCTGTTTCCCAAAGGAATGCCTGTTCACCACCATGGGTTATCTTCCACAGTAAACCCTTCCACTCTGTTTCCTAAAGGAATACCTGTTCACCACCATGGGTGATCTTCCACAGTAAACCCTTCCACTCAATTTCCCAAGTTGCCTTGGTCCCCATTTATCGACCACTGAAGGATGAAAGCCAGACAGGGTTGGGCTAGGTTGCAGCATTTAAAGCACTGTGCCCAAACAGTGTTGCCCCATATAGGGATCGAACCAGGACTTCCTAATTGGTAACCAAGGAATGTCACCACTAGACCATGCTGCTGCTTATAATATGATTAATAATAATAACAGCCAGATGTCTGTTTTTCTGTTTTCTTTGTTGAAAACTCTTCAATTTTCCCACTATACTGCACTTTGCTTTGAAGAAGTCTGGTCAGAACTGCAATCCACCAATGAACAGCTACAATCATACAGGGGCCGCCCCCGCTCTGCAAATTGCCGCATGTCTGTATCTGAGTCAGAAGGCACATTATGACAAACATTATGGCTTCTAACCCACGCACACATCCCCACCCCAACGGCCATATGAACAACGACTCTATAACTCGTCCCACATACATTGAGCAATAATATTATTTAATATTACTACTATTAGTTTTCAATAGCCGGAGCTCTAAAACAGTTCTAATTATCATTTCTTAATTATAATTTCCTTTGTCACAAACTGCTACATTGTATATTTTATGTTACGTAACTTTCGAAATGTAATTTATTTTCAGATACTTACTGAAGCAGAATTATACGACGAACAACATTACTCTGTTGACGACATACACTGGCCAACTGTTAGAAATCAAGAAGTTTCTGAAGAATGACCCGATATTTAGTGGTATTCGTTGCACAGCTGTTGATAACTTTCAAGGAGAAGAAAATGATATCATCATTTTAAGCTTAGTCCGTAGCTCACCTCAGAATAAAATGGGATTTATAGCGTCACCAAACCGGACTTGTGTTGCTTTAAGTCGCGCTAAGTACGGATTCTTTTGCATCGGGAATTTCAAACTTTATAGTCAAAGTGATTTATGGAAAAAGATAATAGCTGATGTTCGTGACAAGGATTGCATTGGTCCCGGTGTCACGATCCAATGTCACAATCACCCAGCAACATCTCAGCTAATCAGTGATTGTTATAAATTCGCGCAATATAGCCCAGAAGGTGGCTGTACAAAGCCGTGTGATTTCAGATTAGATTGCGGACACAGATGCGACAAAGCTTGTCATTCAACTGATGTAAACCATGAGTTATATGAATGTAAGAAACCTTGTTCTAATAAATGCAGTGGGAATCATCCATGTAAAAGGAGGTGCTTCCAGCAATGTTACTGTGATGAGCTTTTAGAAGTTAAGAGCCAAAATTGTAACCACACACTTATAGTTCAATGCGGTGCGAATATTCGCAATGTTCAATGTCAAGCTGTTTGTGGAAAGAAACTTGGGTGTGGGCACAGCTGTAAACTACCCTGTTTTGAGCCCTGTAGAAGAGCAAAATGTTGTGAAAATGTTACAGGCACATTGAGCTGTGGCCATACTAATACTATAGAATGTCACAAAGATAACGGGCAAGTTCAGTGCCAAGAACCCTGTCGTGTGTCTCTTAGCTGTGGACATTCTTGTAGTGGAACATGTAGTAAATGTATACAGGGGAAGCTGCATGCGCTTTGTACATCAAAATGTGGTCGTATCCTTATTTGTGGACACAGCTGTAAAGATAACTGTGCTTCAGAGTGCCCTCCTTGTAAGATGCCTTGCAAGACTCAATGCATGCATAGTAAATGCAAAAAGTTGTGTATGGATCCATGCATCCCTTGTTGTGAACCATGTCCATTGAAATGCCGGCACATTGGCAAGTGCGAAAAGCTTTGCCATGAATTGTGTGACAGAGAACAATGCCAAAAACGTTGTGATAAAATGTTAACATGTTACCACCAATGCGTTGGGTTGTGTGGCTTACAGTGCCCTCCCTGCTACAAATGTTCAAAGGATAAATTTCCGTTTATTTTTGGAACCGAAGATGACGAGGGTGCTACATTTGTTTTGCTGGATTGTGGTCACCCAATAGAGACAAATTCTTTAGACCAGTGGATGTCTACATCAATGGAAGATGATGAAGGAAAGGTGGCTATTAAGTTTAAGGAATGTCCTTCATGCAAAACTCCGATACAAAAATGTCCTCGTTATTCGAACAAAATCAAACAGGTGATGTCAGATGTGAATGCTATTAAGAGTAAGCTTATTGGATCGGAGAAAGAGTTGCTGGAAATTAAAGGAAAAATTGTTGATGTTACAAACAGCATTAAGAATGCCAACAAGAAGCTGTTTCCTGTGGAGGATGGCAGTGGCAGAAAGGGTATTCAATCAACCCTTAAAAGTATTTTCTTGGAAAAATGTGGTCTAACACCTTCTTTAAGTAAAATTTCCTATAGATGCAAAGATGCCACAAAAGCATTCGTGTATGGGAGAGACATATTATCTTTGACATATCAACTGCATTATTTCCAGTTAATTGGCAAGCTAGTAGAGCTAATACTTGAGATTTCTACTCTTAGTTCTAATGGATCCGTTTCCAATTTAACCCCGACTTCTATCATAAAGATTGGATTTCTTCCCGATATGATTTTGCTGTCGAATTCTCTACTTTCTTCATCGTGTAAAATAACGCCTCAGTTTTACTCGGATTTTCAACTCTGCATCGCTCGATTGCGTCTCTATTTTATTACCTTACTCGTGGTATCGTCTATGGATAATATAAAATCGAAATTGACCAGCGAAGAAATGACAAAAGTAGTAAATATAAAGGTTCTTTTACTTTCCCGTCAACCTATAGAAGAATCTCAACTTGCGACCCATCAAGATTACCTTAAAATCCTTCTCAAGAAATACCCTTATTTAACGGGAACTTCTCTGAGTGAGAATGAAAAGAAGGATATAGTAAAGGCAATGAATTTGCCCAAAGGTCATTGGTTCAAATGCCCCAACGGCCATTATTATGCTATTGGTGAGTGTGGAGGAGCAAATCAAGAAGGGATTTGTCCTGATTGCAAAAGTACAATTGGTGGAAGTAGTTATCGATTGGCTGATGGTAACAGACCTACTGGAGAATTAGACGGCAGTATGAATCCTGCATGGTCGAACGCAGTTAATTTGGATGCCGGTCATATTCCTAGGCACTTTGACTAGTACGAACTTAAACCAAAAGAAAATTTAACTTTCAAAACTATATATTTTATTGAACATTAATATATATTTGTTTGGATTTATATTAATTATTAGTAACCCTAACTTATTTATCGTAACGTAGTGACTAGAATTGAAACAGAGACATATTTTTCAATAATTAATTTAGATAATATTTTTTTTTTAAATACCAGAGACCAGAGACTTTGCTGGTTTTTGCCATTACAATTGATTATAAATACAAATAGGTACGTAGGCCTACATACGGACATGTAATTCCAACCTATTCAAACTTACCCAATTGAACAAAATACCACATGTAGATCCATCCATCCCTATTACCCTATAGTGGCCTATATGTATAAATGTTGGTCATTTACGTCATGCACAGTTGTAGTACACTCCCTCATTAGAAACTTCGTTACGCTCGTTCTCTTCATTTGGTCAACGTAATACAGTATATAGCCGACAACAAGGTGCTTTAATAATACAGTAATTATGTAAAAGTAAAGAATTTTGCTGAAGCAGAATATTATAAATAGTTAAAAATTAGCAAATTATTTAATATAGTAAATTTAACTTTGAATATTATGATGTTGTACAAGATAATATATTATTAAAAAATTGGAATAAATCACTGATCTCTAGGTAAAATGTATGTAGGTGTTTAGAGACCAATAAATTGCACGGAGATTCCAGAGATCCGGGACAAGTCTCTGTTTCGACTCTATTGACTCAAAATGTAGACACTACCTTACTTATTATACAATGTATAATTAAACGCTTTCTTTAATTAAATTATGTCATAGTTTTTGCAACCCATATTTTGTAGTTCACTTAGAGTTTTTATTGTTTTACCGGCCCAGGAACGAAATTAATCCTCAGAGGAATAGCGTGCTGTCAACTTACCCATTTTTATGTCCATTTCTTGGGGCAATTTCTAAAGTAAAATAAAAAATGTATCATCACATCAGCTGATCGTTTGGAAGTTGGGAAGGACCGGATTGATACTAACAAAGTTTACCAGACACAGTCACAGACACAGACACAGACACAGACACAGTCACAGACACAGACACAGACACAGACACAGACACAGTCACAGACACAGACACAGACACAGACACAGACACACACAGACACACACAGACACAGACACAGACACAGACACAGACACAGACACACACACACACACACACACACCCCCAGACACAGACACAGTCACAGACACGTACACAGACACAGACACAGACACAGACACAGTCACAGACACAGACACAGACACACACACACACACACACACACCCCCAGACACAGACACAGTCACAGACACAGACACGTACCCAGACACAGACACAGACACAGTCACAGACACGTACACAGACACAGACACAGACACAGTCACACACACAGACACAGACACAGACACACACACACACACACACACACCCCCAGACACAGACACAGACACAGTCACAGACACAGACACGTACCCAGACACAGACACAGACACAGTCACAGACACAGACACAGTCACAGACACAGACACGTACACAGACACAGACACAGACACAGACACAGACACACACACACACACACACACACCCCCAGACACAGACACAGTCACAGACACAGACACGTACCCAGACACAGACACAGACACAGTCACAGACACAGACACAGTCACAGACACAGACACGTACACAGACACAGACACAGACACAGACACACACACACACACACACACACCCCCAGACACAGACACAGTCACAGACACAGACACGTACCCAGACACAGACACAGACACAGTCACAGACACAGACACAGTCACAGACACAGACACGTACACAGACACAGTCACAGACACAGACACGTACCCAGACACAGACACAGACACAGACACAGTCACAGACACGTACACAGACACAGACACAGACACAGTCACAGACACAGACACAGACACAGACACAGACACACACACACACGCACACACACCCCCAGACACAGACACAGACACAGTCACAGACACAGACACGTACCCAGACACAGACACAGACACAGTCACAGACACAGACACAGACACGTACACACACACAGACACAGACACACACACACACACACACACACACACCCAGACACAGACACAGTCACAGACACAGACACAGTCACAGTTCCTATCAATATTGTGACTAATCAGCCAGAAAACTAAACAGGTGATATTATATTTGATGAGTTTCCAAAACTATCACGAATAATAAAGATGTGTGTGAGGCAGGAATTAATAACTCAAAAATATAATAATATTAATATAATAAATTTCAATTAATGTTAAAAATAAGTTAACATTTGCAAATTGAAAATTACATGAATTCGAGAAGTAAAGTATTAATATGAAAATAAATAAATTTGTGGAACAACAATAGACCAGATAAAAAATGACAAAATTTATAACAATGAAAAAAATACAATAATGTCGGAATTTTAGATTTTGTCTTGAAATTATTTTATAAGCGCTTTAAAAATGTTTCCATGGTGAGTTAAATGCCAACGCAACCGCCACCACATTACGCGTGCGACCCACACGGTGCGACCCACACGGTGCGACCCACACGGTGCGACCCACACGGTGCGACCCACACGGTGCGACCCACACGTGCGACCCACACGGTGCGACCCACACGGTGCGACCCACACGGTGCGACCCACACGTGCGACCCACACGGTGCGACCCACACGGTGCGACCCACACGGTGCGACCCACACGGTGCACCCACACGGTGCGACCCACACGGTGTGACCCACACGGTGCGACCCACACGGTGCGACCCACACGGTGCGACCCACACGGTGCGACCCACACGTGCAACCCACACGGTGCGACCCACACGGTGCGACTCACACGGTGCGACCCACACGGTGCGACCCACACGGTGCGACCCACACGGTGCGACCGACACGGTGCGACCCACACGGTGCGACCGACACGGTGCGACCCACACGGTACGACCCACACGGTGCGACCCACACGGTGCAGCTCACACGGTTTCCACCACCTCGTCTGCAAAAACTCAACCCCGTTTCACACGCTCTCCCCGAATGGTACTGCCGATACTGTAACTCAATTTGCGACCGATACCACGCGCTCAGCTGCCCCCAGTGCCCATCTCTTGCCTTTCACGCCTCAAATTAACTCAACTGAATTTTCTCTGTTTATTGCCCATCATGTTACAATATTTCAATTTTTATTGTAACGCAAGCTTACCAACGATATGTACAGTACAAAGCGATGCAAATGTGAAGAAGAACGGCCACGATACGGAGGGTGCGGTGCGATTTCACAAAATAGACACTTATAAAACGCTAATAAAAATGTAAAGGCAAAGTCGAAAATTACGGCTTTATGGGGTACTCGACGGTGAGTTGAACTAATTGTGTTTCAAATTTCAAGCAATATGATAAAGATTTGTAGAAAAATATGACCCCCCCCCCCCCCCCCCCCATCATCATGATGTATCATGGTCCGTATCCTGGTAGTGTACTACCGTAGTAACCCGTAGTCCCCCTAGTCTACCGAGGTTGCCGGTATAGAAATAACCTTACATCATTATGAACTTTATTCGTTATGGGATTGAGGGCTTTGGCAACTAGAATTACACTTATTTATTTATAGACCTATTTGAGTACAACGCGGTATGGGCAAATCGAACAATAAATTGACCCGCGAGTTTTAAAATTCTTCCATCTAAGGATTGGCTCCGTTGTCTAACAATAACTCCACTGCGGTTGCGTGCCGTGCCAGATCTAACGGTGTCTCTCCGAGGTCGTTCATATGCTTGATATCCGCTTTGTTCTCCAATAGAACTTTAATCACATCGTCGTGACCCATAAAACAAGCCAAGTGTAGCGCCGACCAACCAGACGACGTGGATAGCATGATGTTTGAACCGTATCGTAGCAACAACTCAATAACCTGAATGCTATTCTTCTCGCAGGCTATGTGGAGTGGCGTATACCCGTTCATCGTACGCGGATCAGGCGTCGCTCCGTGTTCGAGGAGTAACTTGGCGACCCTAAGGCTCCCGCAGTAGGCCGACACGTGTAAAGGAGTTAGATATTCGGCGGTCACGTCATCTACTGGCGCCTTGTGGTGCAGAAGAAGTCTAGCTGAGACAACGTGGTCCCCTTGAGCTGCCATGTGTAATGGGGTTAGTCTGTTCTTTGTCTTCGGGGCTATTCTACACCGACTATCCAATAGGAGATCTACAACAGTATCTTGGCCAGTCCGAGCGGCACAATGTAAGGGAGACAGACCATCCTTGGTTGCCAACTCTATAGAAGCGCCTTTATCTAGAAGGAGTGTTACCATGGCTATACGACCCATCTTTCCGGCAACGTGTAGCGGTGTAATTCCATTGCGATCGATGCAATCTACGTTTGCGCCGTGTTGCTGTAGCAACAAACCCACGCTCGCGTTACCATAATGAGCTGCAACGTGAAGCGGAGTAACGCCACCCTTGTACGTGAGGTTTGGATCGTGTCCGTTTACAAGAAGCAACTCCGCCGCCTTGCTGTGATTTCTACGAGCCGCCACATGTAATGCGGGCAACTTTAGTTTACCCCGTGTGTCATTCTCTAGTAGAACAGCCACAATATTGTGGTGTCCTTCCTGAAGCGCCACTGCTAAAGGCGTGAACCCGTCTGTGGTTGCAATAGTCTGACTAGCGTTGTGCTGCAGTAATAACTGAACCACTGAACTGTGGTTCTCCTGAGCCGCCATGTACAATGGGGTGAACCCTTTCAGCGTCTGAATATTCACATTGGCATTCGCGTTCACCAGCGCTTTAACTATTGAATGATGCCCTGCTATTGAGGAGACATGAAGAGCTGTGTTGCCTTTCCTGGTCGTCAAGTTGATACTCGCGTTGCGATTAATCAACTCGTTTACAACGTGGTTATGTCCCTTTATAGAGGCGATGTGAAGGGCACTCAGACCATTCTCATTGCATGTATTTATGTCAATTCCGTTGTTCAAAAATTCAATAACTTTGTCAATATTGCCGACTCGAGTAGAGCGGAGGAAACTTTCGTTATTTTTCCTGCTCATCATCGCCACGCCGGAATTGTTAACAAAAGTTTACCGGCTACCTAAATACCGAATTAATATGTACAATAATATTGTCTCTGCCTTGAACAATAATACAGGTTTGTCTTCTATCCAGCGTTTATATAAATAATTCAAAATATAAGTACAGTATATAGCAATTAACAATAATAATGAGCAACATTAATAAATATATAAACTTTGTACCGTAAACTTTATGGTAATTATTGTCATCTTTTGATTCGATATTTTATATCTTTATTATCTCCATATACGTTCAGAATGTATTAAATTTGGTTTTGAGTTTATATTAAAATAAGAAGAAAAAAATAACATTAATAAATAATGTTTAATTCCAAACAATATTTAATTACATATTCGTATACATATATATGAATATATGAATTTGACATTATTTATTACTGTAAGATTGCCGACGCGATATTCCCCACCCTAGAGTTATTATTATAATACCGAAAATTAAACGCAAACCGGGAACTGAATGGTTTTCGCTAGCGCAGTTGGATCAGGCAGTATTCCAGTCCTGTAGTATTGTGTAGTACTTGCATCATTATACTACCGTAATATGTTCATGGGGCCTTCGCGCAGCACGAGGCTCAGTTATGTGATACAGATTAAAATTTAGGGATGCCAATAATTAAAGTAGAGGGGAAAGTTCCCCCTTCAACCGCCCTCTTAATCTGCACAACCGCATCCCAAAGGCGCGCAGACGATTGATGCAAGGCAGAGGTATTAACAGGAAATTAGTGTTTTAATTTAAATAGATTAAATATATTTTAGGCGTGGAGGCGACATTAATTGTAAGTAATACTAAAACCTACTTTATGCCAATAGTATTGATTCTGAAATATTAATTTTTTCATGTCAACCAACACCTCAACGAAATTATTTAGCTAATTATTAAGAAGAATCACGATTAAATACTCAGCCAATCATTCTGCGAGATAAACAATAAGCAAGCTGGCTTATTAGTCTGGCACCATTACCTCCTATGTGGTTTGAGCCACGAAAGTAAGCGAGTTTAGCATACGGATACCACTAACTCAATCGGAGTGACTTTGGGGCGAGTCACAAAATAAGGTGAGCCTTAGTGCAGGGGTACCATTAATGAACCTGTGGTGCGAGCCACGAAGTAAGGTGAGCCTTAGCGTAGGGGTACAATTAATGAACCTGTCGTTGTGTAAATAGTTAACAATTATAGTCATTTATTTATAATACAATATCAAATCACTATCATATTATCAAATTTTAGCTAGTATAAAGATGGAATAATAATTAACTATTTACATACTTATGTGTAAAGTATCACTTTACAGTGTGATGATCCGAGTGGCTTTGTTACACGAACGAACGTTAGTGGGTGAGTGAAAATAAAGCCACGAGGATCAGAACACTGTCAAGTGCTTTGCAACAAGTATGTGTGTAGTTTTATTCCAAAATTTTAACATTACGAAATGATTGAACATATACATTATAAGTGATAGAAACTGCACAAATTATATTAGTTGCTGTATAAATAATTGTAAAAATGACATAAATTATGTTATAAATAAGTTAGCTTATATTTATGGTGGCTTTTGGAGTCATGTTATAATAATACAGCTAGGCCATACTGGTTATTAAAAGCAATACCCTGCCAACCGGTAGGGTAATGCAGTAGGCCT
This sequence comes from Nemertoderma westbladi, assembly GCA_032718475.1. Lineage (NCBI taxonomy): Eukaryota > Metazoa > Xenacoelomorpha > Nemertodermatida > Nemertodermatidae > Nemertoderma > Nemertoderma westbladi. The sequence continues at coordinate 107,641 of JAUCBJ010009041.1, read as the reverse complement.
ATCTGGCTGTCAGGCAAATTTCCACCTATTGTTTACGTGGTATCCAATGACGGCGTTAAGTAATGTCCCCTTAGTGGACATTACTTAACGCCGTCATGGGTTACCACGTAAACAATAACACCAAATACAATACTAAATGTACAGGCCAATACAATGCTGTAATGTCCTCTAAAGTTGTAAAGTGCTAAATAACAACTCGCTGTTAATACAAACGGCGTTGAGTATTGCTACAATTTTGGAATAAAAATTATTAATTATTAGGGAAAAAAGTAGAACTTTTTTCACTATTCTCTATTTAATTTACCAAATGCCAAAGAGTTTAATAATTGGTAGAGGTAATAATTAAAAAAATGTTCTGCGTAATTGGTATTGTATATAATTGGTAAATTAAACCGATTTCCTGTGGAAAATCATAAAAAAAAATTGGTAATGTATTGTTGCTAAATTCTTTAATAAAAGAAAGAGCGATATAGTGTTACAAAATAAATTTTTTATTTGAGTATTATTATATTGAGTATTTATTTGACTATAATATTGCTACCATAGATACAGCGATTTCAATGATTGTATTGTTGTTGTCATGATGCCTTACAGTAGGCCTACAGTACTGTACAATAGGCCTACTGTACAGTAGGCCTACAGTACTGTACAGTAGTCCTACAGTACTGTACAGTAGGCCTACAGTACTGTACAGTAGGCCTACAGTACTGTACAGTAGGCCTACTGTACAGTACTGTAGTCCTACTCAATCTTCTGATGTTAAATAAATTATTAAATAATAGATCACATATATTCAGTGAAAAAATAACATATAATATATAGGCAACTCTTTGTTATTATTATTAGTAGTATTATTACTAATATTTAGTGTTGCATAATTTTAGAGCAAATACTTTAGAATCAGTTGTTTCTGTCACATAAACTTTCTGCGAATATTCCAAGAGCACTTCATCGTACTTCTAATGGTTGGTAGAAACAATGATGAACTATTTAGGCCGTATTGTTTGTAGGTGGATGACTCATTAATGACAAGGCCTGTACGCCGTGCGACAACCAGATATTGATTAAGCGTAATTGTTTGCGCAATGGCCTGTTTATCTACAGTAACATCCTTAAGGTCTCATTTCGATAGCATCTCATTTATTTAAATACAATTCGTATTTTGTTTGTTACAGTATTAGTCCCGCTCAGATGAGTGCTGTGCTCAGATGTTGAGTATCTCTGGTGTCACCGATAACATTATTTATTCAAATTGCAGAAAAATAATCAATACTGAATGACGAACGTACAGGTTAAAACAAATAAAAAACTTCATTTTGAAAGAAAATAAATTTGCGTAATGAAATATACTCGTTATTTTACTCAGGGATACATATACAAGGTTATACATTATCAAACTCCGTAGCTGATCAGGAGGAATAATAGTTTCAATTAATAACAACATTAACATCCATCAGTACAGTATGTCGGTCACATGAAGATAAATATTATTCAAAATTAATTTATGATAAGCACAAATACTTATACTGCTAAGTAAAAATAATGTATTAATTACTTTACTAAACACCCTACAAGACGTTTAACATATAAAATAAAATATATTATATATTATTAATATTACAGTAAATTTATAAGATAGCTGGAAACTAAAGGATTATCCATTATAAGCCGGTTGAAATAAAACCAGTAACTTACCTGCTGTAGTTACAAGTCTGGGATGGTTCTTATGTGAGTTACGGTATATTATTATATCTGAACTTAACTAATATAGTAGGCCCTATAAACCCCATTATTTATTTAGTGCAAATATTAACTAGTATTATTAAGAAGCGCAACTCAGCTGTCATTTCAGCATGAATGCTCTAAAGGGACTGACAGTGAGTGATAAAGGTTCACAATGTCATCAGAGATTTCGTGCGATTTCCATGGCCAATGAGGCCGAGAAAACTTAACATTTATACTTAGGTTGAATTGTACCAAACAGGATCGAGCCCCTCCGAAGATATCAGATTGGGAGGGGGATGGGGGGGGGGGGGGGGGGGACTTCGACGTAATAAAAATTCATCCCTCTCCAGGGGAAAATCGACGCAAATAACAGAGGATTACTCCTAAAAATAAAACTGTAACCTGTTCTATTTTGTTTAGTTTATTGTTTTGGTTAAAATAACGTGCCACTGTAACCTGCTCCTTTCCCTAAATTGAGAATTTAACATTGAGGCGGGATATTAATCATTAAAACGATTATACTGTATAGAATATTACTCCATAATGGTATCTATAAATAATCAAATCAACTTAATTAATAAATAAATACTTTGCAGTATTAGTTGTGCCTTATTAATTACATTGGCGCAAAACTGATGGTTTTCCCTTGAGTGAGCTTACGAGTTTCTCTCGTCTGGCCGGTCCACCAAAACTCCAAATCCAAGAGCGGCGAGTAATCCTGTTTCTCAACTTTCTCCCACTCCTCCACTGAGCGAGCGCCGCTCTCTCGGGAGCATTTACTGCAGAAGCAATCTCCCTGATAGATCGAACCGAACAAATTATCCCACAACTTTATCATAAAGCCGGTATGGTAGGGTTTATTCTTGATGGACTTGGCGTGATGTAGGTAGTGTTGGAAGGCGGTGTTTATCCACGGGTGATGGGCGTCGGGGTAGTCGAGCTCGTGGCCCGAGTGGAGGTAAACGCCGTACGCGTAGAAAAACGCCGCGAACTGAAGGAAAAGCATGTCGATGTTAACTGGGAAGATGAGAGGATATATGAGAATGGGAGAGGCTCGGACCAACTGATCTAAATATTCATCGGCAATAACAGAGAACGGTGAAGGATTGTAGAATACGTGGTGGAACTTGTGGATGTTCCAGAGGCTGTCGTAGATATGGCCGAGGCGATGGTAGAAGAACTCTAGGAAATCCGAAAGGCACCAGCAGAAAAAGAAGGTACCTATGAGATACGGCCAACCGTATTTATCTACACCGCAATAGGCTTTGGAATATCCCGGGTTACACATATATATAGCAGCGGTGGGACATAGCGTCGCCGCCATTAACCCTTTACACATTGTAATTATCTCGTCGCGGATTTTCTCCACCGGTGGGTACTTGGGGTTGGATTTGTATCGCCAGGATTGGTAGGATGCGTTGACGTAATACTTCCAGAATAGAGTGCCGGACATCACCAATAGCATCGATAGCGCACCCACCGTGAGGGTTGCCCATAGCGCTAGGAAACGTCCCCCGTATAACTCGTTTACCTCACACAACATATTACAAGGTATCAAAGTTGATTAATGCTTAAATGAATATATTTTAAATTTATTATTACTAGCCTACAGTATACTACAATACAACCAGCGGAATCTAAATTAAAAAGTAAGAAATTGTTGATTAATAATCAATATACTGTATTAATTTCAAGACTTATAAAAATATATGTTGACTTACGGGTTGCATACCTGCATACAGTGATACAGTGTACATTGTACACTGTGTGTTGAGATTGTACACTGTACAAATCTCAACATACAGCATCAGCTGTTAAACTACAGTACGGTACTGTAGGGTAGGTACAGTTAGGGTGTCACTTGTCAGCTGGTATGGACTCCTCACCTGTTTATAAACGACATTGCCTGGCAACCATAGCCAGCTGGTCGTTATCAATGGACTCACTACCATGCAGTAAGATTCTCTAGTTAGCAACTCGTTAGACTTGATTACTGTAAGAAAAAAAGCTACTGACTACTGACTACTGACAACTGACTACTGACTTAGAGCAAAAACGGCTCTAACGATTTTGATGAAATTTTGCATGAAACATGAAAATAGATTTCTATGGGTACTTGTGAAATAGCGGTTTAAATTGAAACATATGTTTCAATTGAAATATCTCAACTTGTTTTATTTCGAAAAATATCCCCATTGCACGAAAATTGCCATAGACTCAATGATAGAAACACCAGCTGGTGTGCTCATGAAAAAGAAATGATAGAGAGGGCCTAGTAAATGAATGCTATTGAATAGGCCCAAACTGCAGAGAAATAATGTTGTGCCAAGTTTAGTTTTGAAAGGTTGTGTTTACTCAGTCACTCTATCCCAGACAGTAGGCAAACATCTACATCAACTGTTACCCAGCTGATAGCTCTTCCCAGTGAATTATATGGGAATATTTACAAGGTTACTCACCGGCACACCAGCTGAATGAATTTTAGTTAGACAGAGTTGTACTTCTGTTGACTATCGGGTAGGCCTACTAAGTGTACTGAAATGTCCTATGCTATAATAAATAATAATATAAAAATGTTGTATTTAATTAAATTTATTGTTAAATCGCGGTTTAAATTGAAACATTTCAACTTGTTTTATTTTCAAAAATAAGAGAGAATTTGTCTTATCACTTCTTGTGCGCGATTGTATTGAATTCATGACAACTGCTTTTATTACTATTAATCAATTGACACCTCGACTCCTCTCCGACTACTCTATCCGATAGAATAAAATAATAATTTCGCTAACTGCTCTCTATCTTCTATAATCACAACAGCTTATATGTTTCATTACATGATTACAACAAAATAATTATAGTTTGAAGTTGTCTAGAAAATTTCTCGTACACCACCGAGACTACCCTCACACGAATTTATTATCAGACAGAATAAAAATCTTTTACATAACTAAGCCAATTCAAACCTAAGCCCCAAATAATAAGTACAGTATTGTTGGCATCACCAAAATTTAAACTTAATTTACCGCGCGACCCCATGGACACAGCGCCCCCATGGACACACCAATGGAACTGATTTCTATAACCTACAGTATTATCTGTAACACAGACAATAATAAGTCATTGCCTTGTGAGTACAACCCAGTACAGTAGCTTCTACTGTAATTGTGGAATATCGCCGTCAAAAAGATTATTTATCGTTATATACTGTAGGCCTACTGTTAAGTTATGGATCTAAAGGTTTGAAACAATAATATACAAATAAATTCAACAATTTATTTTAAACAAAGAAAGATAAGAATTCAGACGCACCTCGGAAAGTGCGAAGGTCTTGCCTAATATGATGACCTCGAACATCCAACATTAACACACCATTTCTAATAAAATTGATATCGTCAAAAGAATTTTAATAATTAAATTGTTAGAATATGACGTGATAAGGAAGGGAATTTGAAATCCAGGACTCAAAATACAATCATATTCAATTACTAACTGTAGATTCTGTGTAAGAAAACACTTCAAAAAGCCATGGAAACACTTTGAAATGGAAATGCAAAGCTAGAACCGAAACTGAAACTATTTTTTTGGGAAACTGGAACTGTAATACCCAATAAACAGTTTTATTCGAACTGAAACTGAAAGTAGTAAAATATTGTTTCAGTTCGCAGCAATGGCTCAGCCAGCCACCAAGAGCAACAAAGTGCAAATATCTTGCGATGTGATACAATGTTTTTAACAAACAAACATGGGCCTACAAATTTAATTTAATTTGCCTACCTACTGTACAGTACTGTAGCTATTGATTTTGCCGCGATATGTTGACATTCAAAAATTGGGGGAAGTCGCAATAGTGTACTGATGGACATTTTTTTTTCAAAAGTGTCCAAAACACCGTTGGTTGGTTTTCAGAAACACTGAAACACTCAATTGAGGGAAAGGAGCAGGTTTCAGAGGCATGCTTTTATAACCAAAACAATAAGCGGTCACTTTACCAATTGAGGGAAACCATATGGTCAGACAGTCAGTAGTTACATGGTCAGACAGTCAGTACCGGTACCCCTAGTCGCACTCTATACCCCAAAAAATACCGATACTGATTGTAGTAAGAAGTCAGTAGCAAAGCAATCATGTATATGGCAGTATGATACACTAACATCTATCGGTACGCAAAAGTGATAGAACCAAAAATTGATCCAGACATATATGGACAGACAGACATATAGACGGACAGATGGACAAGGTAAATATTTGCCGTACTAAAACTGTAGGCCTATGTTAACTTCTCTCAATGCTCACAGACATCGTTGCTCTGTTGACCAGTAATATAAGTAAAATAGGAATTCCAGGAACTCGTCGCCCGTGACGGGACGGAATTAATATAAAATTCCGTCCAGTCACGAACATGTTATGCAGCGTCCAGTACAAAACTACTTAACCATTGAGGCTCTAACTTGCTGAATATAGTAACGTCTCAGAACTTTGTACAGTTTCATACAAATTAAGTCTTTCATAGAAATGTAGCATTAATAATAGTCAACCAAATAGTGACGGGACGGAAAATGACACTTTGTTTTTTAATTTAAAACCATCTACGACGAAATTGTGTCAAACGGTATACACCACAACGGACAACCTACAGTACTAGTCTACTAAGGTAACATAATATTGAATTAAAATTATTATCCACAAGACTGGGAAATTTTTCAAAAACGGTACCAATAATCAATTAATCACTATTGAATCCATAAAATACAATAATGTGCTGGTAAAAAAATAAACTCAGATGTTAATTAGCTATTAAAAAAAATTGACCCCGGTGTTGACGAATTTAGGATCTTTACCAAATTGAGAATTTAAACATTGAGGCGGGATATTAATTCGCCAAGATGGGATTTGCGTCCATAGTTTCCCCCCTGTCACCCAAAACCAGGCAGGTTAATAAAGGAGCAAGTACAGAAGCGAGTTGAAAGGAACCTAAACAATAAACGAGAGTGGGGAATATTGTAAAATCAGTGAATTAGAAAACCAGTCCTGCAGTCAGATATATGCTACAGGACTTAACGCCGCTCCAGGACCTAAAAGCTAGCGCTTAACTCTAGTAACGCTAGAGGACCTAAAGCTTCAGTATGAGACCTAGTAATTAGTAAAAAATATAGGGCATAAAAACTAAAAAGTAATAAAATTATATAGGGCATTAAAGTAATTATATAGGCCCTAGGGCATAGGTGATAGGAAGTAAAAAATATAGGGCATGAAAAGTATATTTCATATAATAAATTGTTTTACCTGAACAGCTGAACTAATTTTTGTTTATTTATTTTGTACATCATGTACATGTCAGTCTGTTCGTTGCCTGTAGGCTGTAACAGCGTAACGCCTGCTATACCGGTACCGGTACCTAGGTAGTGGGTAGGGTTAGCTGGTTAGGGTACTGCTGTAGCCTACTCTGGTACTGACGATAATTACAGATTAAATATAACAGACTGACAGATACTAACTAGCAGTCGACACACGTGTGACGTTATTGCCTGATGATGGATGTGTCCTTCGACTATAATATGTCTACCGGTAGCGGAGATAACGTGAAACGTAAATCTGCCGGGGCATTGCACAGCCCCTACATTTCTTACATATTCGAGAAACACTTTGCGAGGCGCAATCAGGCTTGGGCGTTGGGCTGGGGGTCTCTCAACCTTCTACTAGCTATTGTATTCCTCCTAGAGATCTCCCTGTGTAATTTTCTCGGTTTCGGCTATTGGCACGCTGTGACTCTTCTCGAGAGCGCAATAGCGGTCGTCTTCCTCCTGAACAGCAGCGTGTGGTTCGTTAGATTCGCCAAGATGTGGGCCGTTCTGCGTGGAATTACGGGGAACACGGTTGCTAATAAGCGCCAGCCGTCCCGTTCCGACTCTCCGCAACCACCCGTAGAGTTCTCCCTGTCCACCCCGCCCCGCAGATCCTCCACAAACTCATACCTAACTCCGCCTCCCTACCAACGGGACAACTTCTATCTCTCCCACAGCATCAGCACCCCTGGCCTCACCGGATTGATTCACGAACGATCTTCCTACTTCAACCAAAGTTTCTCGACTCTCAACCACTACAGTCCGGGATCTGCGGGTTCTATATTTTATCCGGGGAACCGAAGAACTCCATCCCCAGCCCGCCGCCCCTCCATTTCCCCTTCTAGAACGTTCCTAGCTAACTCCCTAATTAAACACACCTCCCTGGACCACTCTTACTCCCAACAAACTCCTATCTCTTCATCCATTCTCTCACCCAACCTGTTCCACACCTGCTCCCCTCCCCTCCACGGTTCTCCCTCTTCTTTCCCCGCCCCCTCCCCCCTCTACACCAGCGGCTACGCCGACCATTCTCCCTACGACTCCCTCTACCGTCCCCCTTCCTTCCGACCCACCGACCAGTCCTTCCGTCCTTCCCTGTGGAGCTGCGCCCGTTCGTGGTGGGACCTACTGCCCTCCCTCTCCCGGTCCATTTACCAACCATCTCCTTCGACCCCAGCTCCCACCACTAACCGATCCCCGGGACGACTTTCCGCGAACACCGCTCTACTCGCCTACTTCCAGACAACCCCGTCACTTCTCTCGCTCTGGTCCGGTCGTCTCCGGATGTGGTTGGCCGCCACAATCTTCCACCGAATCGACTCGGCTTTCTCCGAAGTTAACGAGCACCTTCTGCGACTGGGGATGCTAGAAGGCCGACTGGGATTAGCCTCGTTGGCATCGCTGCGGATTCTATCCACTAGACACATCCCGAAGTTATCCCAACTCATCCCCTACCTCGAACTATCACCGAACCAAGACTACCTAGTTAAACGCATCTCTCTCCTAGCTAAGGGCGGCTGTTTAGCTGAATTTAACACGAACGACGAGGATTACCCCTCCAACTCTAAGGACAGTCTCCCCACCGACTCGGATATCGTCCTTCACATGTTCTGCTGCTATATGGACTCCCGAATGGTATTCAACCCAGAGCACAAGAACTCATTCTCCCAGAATTACGTTGTCAAGTCGCCTATGAAGCCGCCTTGCGGGGACTCTGAGAACCAGATGGTTATCTACCAGAGCCACTCGTTTCCGCCGAGGTTCCAGCTGGTTCTGGAACGCCGCACCTTCGACCTAGGCCCCAGCAGGGACGCGATATTCCACGCTATCGTTCTATTCTTCCTGTATATTAAGGACCATCGGTGCGGTGTGTTGGACCGGATTAACCTAGACCACTCCGGGTTGAATGTTCTATCTATCTTCGATGAACCCACCGACTGATTAACTTGTATTACAAACTCGAACTTTGTAGCTTTTCTCGAACTTATGCAATATACCTAATATTTTCACTTTATGAAATCTTTATAGAACTGTAAGTAAGAATTATGCAATATTACCTATTAGGTTATATTTTCACTCTAAGAAATTACTGTTTATCGAACTATATTTTAACTCTAAGTCTCAATAACATGTGCGAAGTTTAAGATATCAGTAAAATGATTTAAATATACCCTAAACAACCTCAATTTAATGTTTAAATTAGGGTGTTATCGTGTTTTTAATTACCACCGCCCCTTTCATTATCAGTAATATTAATAGTAATATAAATTTACTTATATAGCGCCTTTCAAGTCAAACTTCAAAATAATACAATACAGTAACATCAGCTTGTCATAAAACATAATACAATGAGTTAAAGGTTGCATCATGGTACTCGTAGTGAAATAAAACGGTTTCCAGTTTCGATTTCAAAATTTATACTGAAATGGCTCATCGCACGTGTTAGGGGGGGGGGGGGGGGGGGGTTTACTAATTCAGAAAATCAATGTTTGATTACAATCCCCTCTAGTGCAGATTTTTATGAGGATTTCAAAACTTCAAACCGTTTGTTAATAGCTAATGTAGTTCAAAAGTTATGAGTGATGATGCTCTGCTCTGATTTACTCTGGGTAAATTTCTGTGAAAATTGTCTGTCTGGCATTGTGTTTCTGACGGTTTATCTGTCAAAATATAACAAAAACATTATTTCTAGTTAAAAGTTATGCTATGGGGGTTTACCTGGTCGCTGATTTCATTCCAAACGTCAGTTTTCACTTTTAACTAAAACTATTGTCTCTATGTCTGTCTGTCAGTCTGTCTCTCTTATTGTCGGTCTGTCTGTATGTCCGTCTGCCAGTCTGTCAAAATATAAGGAAAACATTCCAACTAGATAAAAGTTTTGTTATGGGGGTAATCCTGGTTGCTGATTTCATTTCCGATGTCAATTTACACTATTAACAAAACCTACTATGTCTGTCTATCGGTTTTTCTGTCTGTCCAGCGATCTGTCTGTCAAAGTAATAGGAATGCATACCAACTAGCTAAAAATTTTCATTTCCGATGTCAGTTTTCGTGTTTGATGTCATTCACATTGTCTGTTTCTCTGTTCAGCTGTCGGTTATATTTCGACGGACAGACAGACAGCAATGACAGACAGCCTTGACTCTGTCAAATGAGTAAACTGACTTTAGAAATGAAATCACCGACCCGGAAAACCCTTGCAATAAAATTTTCAGTGCGGTTGTGTGCATTCTAACATTTCATTGGACAGAATTACCCTAAGCATAAACTTTAAATGCGTTTTATGAAGAATGCAAATTTTAATTTCAAAACGCAAAGGCTTTTCTAAAAATTAACGAATTCTTGAGATTTGGCATGAATGATTATTTGGCGACCCCCTATTACCTCTGTTTTTATTTTCTTTGTTATAGCTGAAATATATAACAAAATGTGTCAAGTGTCAATTTTTGGCCAAAAATGGCGAAATCTGTCAAAAATCCGGCAAAAAATCGTTTTTTTTTTAAATAAATTTTGAACAGAGGCATCTATCAAAATTCTGGTAATAGGATCCATTCACGATATCATTGTGCACAAATGATGAAATTTTTGGCACTTGATGACCATCCCTCTAAAAAGCCTTTGCATTTAAATAAATAATTGCATAAATTATTTTTGGTTAATTAGTCAACCCGCGAATTCGAAAAAAATAAAAAATTTGAAAAAAATTTAAAAAAAAGAAATCAATGAAGTTATATTATATAAATGGCTTGTTAATTATTATAAATTAAACCAACAAACTTTGTAATTAATTATTTAACTTTTGTTTATCAGATAAAATGGATAATATTATTTTTGTTGATTTTCAATATTATAAGATAGACAATAAAGAGTATACGGTAGTATTTAAAGAATTTGCAATATACGATTCTAATTACACCAAAACTAATGTAAAGACGTTTTTAATTAAAGGCCCGTCTAATATTAAGTTATCAGCTTTAGATGCAGCTCACGTAAACAATTTACGGGATATGACTTCTCACTTGCCCTGGGACTACGGGGACATTTCTCAAGATGACTTTAAAAAATATATGAAGAGACATTTAAAATATAAAAAAAATATTCATGTATTTGGGTTGCTGAAACGGGCAATATTAGTTTCCCAACTCGATGTTCTCGAGCCAAATTTGGTGGAGAAATTGGGAATATATAAGCAATATCACGATTATTTAACACCTTGTCGATTTCACGACCGATTCACTACAATGGAAAGTAAATGCGCGTTCCACTTAAACATAAGGGATAACTGTCTGCGATACTGCTCAGCAAAACGTGTTGGCGGGTATGAGGCTCTACACTTTTTCATGAGAAAGCGTTTAACTGCGACTGATGATGATAAACAGAAAGAAATAACTGCGGTGGAAGATGTACTGTAGGTTTACTCTAAGCATGTAATGTAATGTGATGGGATAATATAATTGTTTTAATGTCAATAAAATAATAAAAACATTAAAATCTATTTTTTATATCTCAGTTTGACTAAAGGTGTAGGACTTAAGTTTACACACACACACACACACACACACACACACACACACACACACACACACACACACACACACACACACACACACACACACACACACACACACACACACACACACACACACCCCACACCCTCACACACACCCTGCACCTACCGGTAGCCGGCGGTTGTATCAGAGTTTAACTACATATGCCAACAACGCTAAACTGTAGAACGACAGAATGGCCCCCGACAGCAACCACAGAGCTTTAGCGTTACCGGTACTGTACTTACTAATAATAAAATTAAATTAAGTCGACATGTGGGTTCGTGAATACAGCATTAGAGGAGGCCTACCTAACAATAGGCCTACTGGTACCGGCACGGTAGCACTCTTGTACCTGTATACTTGGATAGTGCAAGAGCATGCTGGTTTCTTTGATTTAAGGATTAGGCTATTACACTTGAATGCTTCCAATTTTCTGTTTACAACTTTAATTGGTCTAATCTACATTACTGCGTGCTACTGTTGCATAGGTAAGCCTATACAGCTATAGTTAACTTTATGCGGGGCCCTTTTTCGCATGTTGACTCAATATGGTTTACGGATAGGTAAGGTACACCTTCATTCAGTTAGGCATATAGGCCTAATGACTACTCCTCAACTGAAAGCTGACTACCTCACAGACACAATAGGTGTAGTTAGGTACCGGTAGCGCTATTGGACCTATAAAATCCCCTCACACTCTCTGTTACTAACTTTCAACATTCACTTTATGTTGTATGCTATACCGTTAACTTTTAGTCAGGAACCCCATCATTCAACCAGTCATATAATGGCTCCACGCAGATACAATAGGTGTGGCCCGCAGTATACCTAACTAAGCCTATATAAAATCCACCACATTCTCTGTTACTAACATTCACTCTATGTTGACGGAGGCCTATATAAAACATAGTTAATTTATTTATGTATTCGCTTTTTTTTTTTTAATTATATATAAAATAGATTCGGTCTACTAAGTTTTATAAGCAACAATAACTGATAGGCCTAACAATAACAATAACAACAACCCTAAATTTATTACTGTATTAGGCTATACCTTTTATAGTCCTATATGCGGGTCACTCTGTAGAGTTTCCTCCCTTGCCGGTACCTGTAAATGGTTGTTTATAGGCTGGCTAACTTCTACCGGTCTTTGTGTTGGTATATTGAAGTGAAGCGAGTCATCAACATCATTCTCCCAATTTTCGCAAGAGGGTGAGCTTCCCGATATTCGCGATGGTTGTATTTTTATAACAAGCGAGAAATCTTTTGAAATTTCAAGCGTTGTAGGCGATAAATGTAGACCACCTACTTGACCTACTCCATATTCCATCGAAGTAAACCCGATCTCAAATTTTTTGTTTATATATCGCAACTCCATCTCAGCAATATTGGATGCTGTGAGATATGTTTCGTCGCTTGATTGCAATTCGATTTTGATACAACTCGTCAACTCACGGTTATTGAAAAAGGCGAATGTCATGTTCGTATTGAGGTAAGTTATCGTTGTCGTAGTAACTAGGCACCGGAAAGAGTATCTTTAAATTGAATAGGTAGGCCTACTGATATTTTTTTCTTCTTTTGTTTAACAAAATTATAGTTCACTGTCAGAAAAATTGAGTTTATATATATTTTTGTAGAGGGTCGCAGATGTGTACATTACAAAATTCTCATAGTTAACAAAATGCATAACATAAACCTTTCCCATGCGGATTACCGATATATGCTCTGGTCGTTGTTCTATTCTGAATGTAGGGAGATGCATAGCGGATGTTTTAATGATATGTACCGGTATACAGACTAGTAACAGATAGGATGGCATCGTCTTTGACTATGAATATCAGCACATACCCCTAATCTTTTCTCACCGAGCTTAGCGTTGCCTGCTGTACACACGCACACTCATAAGTAACAGATGCGCTATTGTGGCTCACTCGTGAGCAACAATGCCAAGTTAGCTAGCCGCGGCTGCTGAGTATACTATGCCTACTTGAGTGTTACAAGAAACAATCGTACTACTGAAGTTAATTTCCCTCCTCAAACTAGTTGTTGATTTTAAAAAAATATTCATAAATTTCTTCTCCCTTCAATTTAATATATATATTTTACAGTAAAAATCTCCACCACCACCAAACAGCAACAACAACAACAATAAATTTCACTCGTACCGGTACTAATTATATTTTACATCAAAAACCCCCACACCAAACAATAATAAATTATTAACCAGCTTGTTGAAAATAGGATAATATATATGAAATTTAAACGGGGAACACATTAATGTACATTTACCAGTGTAGAAACAGCAAACAACAACAATATTATTTATTCTGACTTTACAGTTATTGAATATTTCAGGGTCGTATGAAATTTCTAGTTTAACATTATCAAATATAACATAAAACCCGATATTATTTATAAGTAACCTATAAATTACAGTATCGATACTAAAAATATAAGTACACAAATTGATTGATTTAAAAATCAAATTAATGTTTGTTTTTTCTAATATATGTTTTTTCACTTTATTAAAATTATATTTTCTACCGAGAATTGTTATTCGTCCGTTTCTAAACATTAATATGGTTGCACCAAATACCTTATATATAAACTGATTAGGTTTGAGTACAATTTTACCATTCAATTGCTTTTTTAATTCTTTCAAATTAAGTCCATAAATAATCTGCTTACAACTTATATTTTTATTTACTATTTGATAATTCATCATCAACACTGTCGTCTTTTGGTTCTTCATAAATTGGTATATTTGATATTTTTATAGGTTTTTTGAGGTTTGTTTTATAGTGCCCCCAAGGAAGCGATTGATTTTTATTAAGCCAATAAAGTTTATCATCAAAGCTACTGAGTGCAAATTTATTTTGCTTTAAGGTATAAATACGATGTAATTTAGCTTGAAATCTGTGTATGTTTTTTTTTATTTCTTCATTTGAGTTATATGCTTTTAAATATTCTTCATGTGTAATATTCGTTTCCACAACAGCTCTTGTAATACCTTTTGCTCTACGAATATTTTTATTATTCCATTCCAAAATTGAATATAATTTTGGTCTTAAAAATACTGCTTGTTTAATTTCACGTGAGGCTAGTTCGTCTTTACAGTAATAGAGTCTGGATTTATTTTTATCGCTGTAGAGCGGGTGATCCTTAGGGTAATTGGATGTATCTAAAATATTATTTTTAATTAATGCTTTTAAAAAATTATTCTGCGATGTATTATAGTAACAACCTATCAATGAGTCAGTGTCTGATGCAGCAATTTCAATACGACAGTTTAATTCTTTCTCAATAGGTAGCAATTTATTGTAATACAGATCATACATATCCAATTTAGCCAAGTCCAACACAGCGCTACCAATAAATATAGGCTTATCGAGAGTTACAGAGTCTTTCACTAATAAATGTCCCGATAGTGTATTATTGTATATTATAAATTGTTCATGATTAATACGATTTACCAATTGATCGCATTTATCGTTGCTATTTGCGATACGAAAGTTACATCGGTCACGTATCCTCTCTATTGATTTGCCAAACAGCGAATTATTGAGCAATTTCGCGACAGCTGTTTCAATATAACTTTTTGCCAGTCGCCTTTGATTAATATTAAAATCGATGTAATTTTTAAATACAAATTCTTGTTGAAAAGAATATAATTTATGTAGTTTAGTAACAATTAATCCATGTTTTATATAAAATTTTAATAGTTTCAAATGTAAATGATAAAACTCTTTATCAAATTGTGTCAGCATGAGTTTTGGTATAGACATTCTATATTTACGGGAGGTATCTCTTTGTATAGACAAGTTATTAAATTGTTCCCGCATATAAGGTGAAAGCATTGATTCATTTATACTTAAATGCTCGGGGGCTAACGGTAATTGTAATGTTTGATCGTGAATAGCCTTGGGATAATTTAAATCACATATTAAAAAATATCCAGTAGATCCCTCAATGTCTAAATCTACCAAGTACTCGATTAGTTTTTCTGGTATTGCATTCTCTAAATGTTTAATACTTACTTCTTTGAATTGTGAGGTGGGTAGTTTTTTACTTAAATTCCCAGAATATAAAGAGTTAAAATCAATATTAAAAATATGGCATTCTTCCTTAGTAGAATCATATGTACTTGTACCTGGTATATTTGATTCTATATAATGTTTTCGACAAAATGAAACACCACCCCTAATTGATTTTTCAAAATCTCTATATGTCTGATAATCCTTTATTAATTCTATTTTACATTTATTATATTTTAGTGCGCAATCATAGGTAAATGACGCGATACTGCAGTAAAAAACCGCTTCTAAATCGTAATTTTGTTTACAAACATTCCTAAAATTCTCAAATATATCGGCAAGCAAACAAACATCGAGTTTTAAATAGGCTAAAAGATAATCTTTGAGATTCACACAGTCGAATTCTACCCATGATATTCCCGCAAACCTATAATCTTCAATTGTGCATGTTTTTTGACTTAAGTTACTAAAAAAATTATTTATAGACGGCAAACCAGTATCATTAAATTTATTTATATCTGTCAAGTACTCGTATGGAAATACTCCTTTCCGTTTAATCGTTGAGTTATTCAAGTTTGGATAAAAATATTTCATTTCTTGTAGAGTAATAGGTAAAATTGAGCTTATATCATGACTGGCTACATCCTTTGTTGAACACTCAACTAAATTACTTAAAGAAAAGCTGAAAAATTGATATGTGTCTAAGAAACGTAACTCAATTTTCTTAGAAGTGTTTTTAATTGGGATAAAGGCACTCAGTGAAATATATCGTTCTGTATTTCTCGGTATAACCTTTATATCCCAATCAGTGTATTTCTTATCTCTAAATCCGCTTTGTAATATACAATGTATATCATAGTTGTTGGAATTGTGTCCGCAAAGTACATACAGGTATCGCTTCAATTATAAACTTCGGTTACAACTATTACAGGTTGCCGCAATATATTTACCTGTAATATGTGAATGGTGTCTGTTTTTCCCAACATTATTATTTAAAGTAACATTACAATAAAAACAAAATTTTGCTTGTTCAAAATTTACAAAATCAATATTAGTAAATGACATGGTTTTATGAGTGTATATGTCTGTCCAACAACATAATTCAGTTATATCAGTATATAATGAATCTAAGAAATCTTGAATACAATTATTATTATTTGTCTTTACAAATGTTTTCAAATGACATTTTGGAGCATCAATTAATTCAGTATTGGGAACAATTAAATAACTCACAGCACACGGTATATGCTCCTGTATAATTTGATTATTAACTGACGGTTGTAAGATACATTCTATATCAAAGTAGGTGACAAACAATGGGGATAAGGTTCTATCTAAATTTGTAAAACTAATGTGTGTTCTTTTTTTATTAGGTAGTTTCTCACGCTGTCTTCTTCCTTGGTAGCACGCAAGACGGTGTTGATGAAGAACTTCCGCTCGAAAAAAATGAGCCAAACCCCTTTCGCAATATTTCCTATTTTGGATATGAAGAGCTTTCGTATTCAGCAATCGATTCAAGTTAGTTATGCAAACATAATGATTCTGTTTAGGTACATTGTTATTTTTTACTACAAGTAATATATTTAATAACTGTTTATCAGGTGTAATTTTACTAAACGGAGGTTGTCTTAATATAGATACGGGGGTGCGTTTGTTGTCGTTATTCCAACATAATAAATTAATTATATATTTTGAATTTTGTTTTTCAAAAAGTTTAATAGCTAACTGCCACTGCGTTGGATAATCTTTTTTCCCATTGTCAAAAATGAAATGACTCATATAATTTTTGTACGATGAAGTACGATATTTGTGATCTTTCACTTTGCTACTAAATTTTGCGGATATAATTGCCCATTTAAAACAGTTATTATCAGCCGATTGTACATTTATAACACATCGTTTACCTGATAGAGCTTTAGGTAATTCCATATACCCATGCCCCTTATATAGTAACGACCTACACTTAGATTCAGCTAATTTAATTTCAACCCTTAATAAAGATTTAATACGCCACCCCGAACCACGTGTGTTAAAGATAGCTATTTTTTGTAATATATTTTCCAGAACATACTCAAACCATGTGTCAAAACTTTGCGGCAAATCTACAGTATTAATAGCACCACCAGAAGAATTAAAATAAAAGGTTTCCAATTGCTCACCTTGTGAAAAATGTGATCTGTACATTAATACATTTAGACCTAACCACAGTCTAAGAACATTCATTTCTTTCAATCTGTCTAATATTAACTGAAGAATATTACCTCGAATTTGTGTTACTGCTGTTTCTACATCGGGATAATCTCTAGAAGTTGGGAGGTCGTGGACATAAATTTCAAGACGATTATCGTGAGCTTCTTGTTCCCTCGTAAAAATTGTTGCGCATGTGCCAAGAGCCACCCTTAAGTTTTTTCTGGATATTATATTTTTATGTTGCGAAAATTTACGCTTTCTTGTGTAGTAACATTTCAAGTGACAGTCGTGTCGTAGATAATCGTCATATGTATACTCTTTATTACAGGTAGAACAAGTTAATTGATAGGTACGGAACTGCATTTCTTTACAACCAGTAGTCGTTTCATGTCGTTTACAAATTTCGCTGCATGAAGTCACGACATGACACTTTAAACAAGAATAACCTTCAAAATGTGACCGTAGGTGGCGTAAATAATTATGTCTAGTTACATTCATATGACAGAATGAACAACATATTGTTATTTTATCCATGTTGAAGTTTGTTTAGATAAATAATAATAATAATAAAATATCTCCAAAAATTAAAATAAAATGAAATGATATGATATTGACTACATCTAAACATTTATATGCTAGCAAGGGAAATAATTTTAAACCAATCACCAATCGCTTATGACTATTGGAAACCGCAAAGAGTTTAACTTATGATTAGGCTTACATGTTAGGATAATAATCTGGTTTCCATGGAGAATTAGTAACAGGCTCTACTAGAACTGGGTTACTGACAACTTTCTGTTTCTTTGCAGGTGATGTGTTGGTAAATTTACTCGATGATCTTGGCTTCCGAGGTAATATTTCGGGAAAGACCTGTTGCGGTTGAGAGCAGCTCTCTTCAACATCCGGATTAGGTGATGGGATCTCTACGAACGCTTTAGGTTTATCCAAAAGGACAAAGCCGTCAACGTGGGCTTCAGTAAGAGAAACGCCATCCAGCGATTCTTTGAGAAAACTAATATGGGCTTTATCATTCAAGTAATGCAACTCGATAGAATTTCCGCCGGCGCCTACTTCCGTAGAATTATCGGTGTTGGTGATAATAATTTTTTTATTATTGGTTTTAATCATTTTGAGACGGTCTGATAATTGAATGATATTTTTATCAAAAAGATGCTTGTCTGTTTCAGCGACTTGGTTGTCCCACTCTCGCAGCAAAACAGTTAGTTCCTGTTTTGACAAATTGAAACCCGTACAATAGTTAAAACCAACACTATCAGTGTATCTGAGGCTGATTTTCCATAAGCCAACATAGTTGGTTCCTTTAAAAGCTGTTACAAATCCAATAAACTCTGGATTTGATAATTCAATGTAGAATTGATCGCTAATAATCTCTAGCGGTGGAGAGAGAAATTGCAATAATTTCCCTCTGTATTGAATTAGAACTTCAGTAAAAGCTTTGTTGAGAACTTTACATTTGCCTTGTTTCTGAACGTAAACATCACCCGATGTGGGGTTGATGGAAATATTCAAATTTCCCCGCGCAAAACGAGGAGTGGGATATATCCTACCTGGTATAATTGCTGGTCTGGATTGATGTTGGTTGTTGTTGTTGGTTGTTTCTAGAATGTCTAACAAATAGCGGGTATCTTGATGGGAAAAACAAATTGATTCGTTGTCCTCCTGAGATTCCACAATAAAATACTTGCTGTGAACGACGGTACAAGTATATTTATTGTAAGTAAATTTCCAGCTATTTGTTGCTCCGGTTTTTTGCGTTAAGGCCATAATAATAATAATAATAAATACGAAAAATATTACAAGTGATAAATTTTAAACCGTATCGCTGTAATAAATTGACACCATAGTTCTCACTCTAAAATTGTGTTTGGTCGGAAGACGACGCCTTAGAAAAATGATGCTGAGTTCGACATTAGGTATCGACTCAAAAACAAAGATTGAGCGAGACACGTAGCTCAGATTTTCGTTTTTGAGGCGATACCCAATGCTGGAATCAGTATCATTTTATGAGGTGTCGTTTTCCGACCAACGAATATACAACGAGTAAGATAATGTATAAATTATTAAGGAAAAAAACACAATGTCAGAGTGAGAACAAAAAAATTAGATATGGTATCAATATATTACCATGAAGAAGATTACAAGTGATGAATTTTATTAAAAACATTCACTTATATATATAAAAATTTGCGATGTGGCATAGTCAACGAAGAAGAGATGGTACGTGTCATAATCATCAACGAATAAGAAAAGAGATGGGGAGCAACGTGGATGAATAGCTGGCTGGTTGATTGCGTGGATAGGAAATACGTGAAAGAATATGAATCATAGGGTTGTGTGTGTAATAATCAATAATTATTATAATAAAAAACGTACAGTATAATGTTAGCTGTGGAAGCCTTTCAATATGGCACAGATGCTACGGGATCGGTTAGCTTGAGTAACTACTATGGAAATGTTCGTATACGTGTAGGTGGAACGTGGCGGAATTTCAACACGTATCATAATAGCGTTGGACTGGATTGGTTTGGCGACAGCCGTCGAGGAGTAGCGGTGGTGGTGAGTTGGCAATCGATTCGATATAATATAATAGCGTAGTGGGGGCTAGCCATGCGTTGAGAAGTTAGGTTACGCGAAGATGAATATGCGATGGTTGGTTGATGCAACGACGCGAATCAATACTCACGGGTGGTAACAGTTGTCGAGTAAGGCAGGCATCGCGAGGTTAGGCTACGCGTAGGTGATAAGCAACGATGGGTTGAAGGCAACGACGCGAATCAATATTGATGGTGACAGATGGTCATTAAACACCTCGATTTAGCGCAGAAATTTGGCATTTTTTAATTGCCTCCGAGATGCGAGCCGTAGCCCAAGCTAGGGAGGAGTTCGTTCAGAACTATGTTTCTTCTACTACTCATGTCATCGTATGTCATCGTATGTCGTCATATAGTATATCATACATCTTCATTTCAATATCATAAAACGATATTCTGGTAAAAAAAATATATTATTTATTGTTGTCCAATGTATCTAAAGTACGTCTATCAGTTAGAATAAACATTAGACAATTTTCAAAACTTCACCAGCTGATAGAGCATATGTGTTAAAGTGTGGAATTGTATAAAAAAGTAAAATCCAACAAAAATCTACTTAGGGCCTCGTCTCTTATGACACTTAAGCTACGATATATACTGTAGTTTCACTCAACTCCTCCTGGGTTTCCAGAATTTTTCTTTATAATTGGGTGTTGAGTCTTTGTTTTGTACTCACTCTGTATCTGCCTACAAAACAAACATCAACATCATTGCATTGAGTTGTGCAAATTCAAGTCATGTACCAACAGGAAGGAGGCAAAATTTGAATGAACTGAAGCTCTTGACGTGATTTTTGACTAACATATTTGCAGTACTTGTTTTATTTGTACCCCAGATGACACTTTAAAAATTACGAAAAAATTTCACGAATATATTTTTATACATATTGCAGTTCTATAATCGCATTCAGCATCCAAAAAACCGCTATATATCGCAAATAAATTAATTGTAGTGAATTATGAAAACTATTGAAAATCTTAGTACAAAAGTACTGGAGATGGGTGCGCGAAAGGGAGCACAGCACGAAAACTAACATGGCCATGAAAATGGCGCTTGCTCTGTTGGATAACCGTTGGATAACTGTTGGATGCAATCATGACCTACTATAACAGTTATAACCTGTTATAGTAGGTCATGATGCAATCCACAATTGGCAAGCCAAATGCAGCGTACATTAAGAATGCTATGCCGGTTATCAACAAAGTTGCACCGCCACAATTCCCTACCCCCCATGACTTTCGCGAGATTAGCTGCATCTTCAAGGCCAGTGTCCTTTAGGAGGCGTCTTAAGAAAGTCATGGGCTGTCCATCATGCTTATTTTCTCTATGGGGCTGCCAAAGCACAATATTGTGCGCAGTGTTGTCCTTATGTGTGGGGGGCAGCTCATGCAGCCCTGTATAAACCATAATCCAATGTTCTACTGCCTGGAATAATATCACATGTTAGTCTAAGTCTATTCTTCTAATACTGTTGGTATAATAACCCTTGCATGATTTTTCACCCAATTTCTCCATTCCTTACAGCGTTTGTAACACTTTCTACCTATCAACTGAATATAAAAACCGTTATACTAGTTCGACCCCTCTCTCCATTCCTTACAGCGTTTGGAATACTTTCTACCTGCAAACTGAGTATAAAACTCTTACACTAGTTCGACCCCTATCTCCATTCCTTACATGATTTTTTCCTACTAGTGTAAGGTTTGGGAATATGCCCCCGGCCCAAGTAGGATTAAATAAATAGGATTTAGTATTCAAAAATGTCATTATCGAAGGAATCATCTTTGCAGAAATCATCTAAGAACAATTATGATAAATATATAAATTAAAGTGAATATACTAAAAGAACTAACCTCTCTTTTGTGGGAGGTGTCAAGTCATTCGTTTGTGTCATATCTGAGTCATCTTCAATTGCATCTGTAGTGGTAGTCATGGTAACCTGTGAAGAAGTGTTGTCTGAAATGCCATTTAGATGTCACTTGTCATTTTAAAGTGATTTGTAGTCACATCTTGATTGTTGTTTTTTATTGGCATAAATATTTGTTATAAAGTCATTATTTTGAAACAGAGTGGAATGAGATTAAATTGATGAAAAATAAAAATATTTCAAATATGGGTATATCTTTGGAACCATATATCACCGTTATAACAAAACAGGTTTAGCTCCCAGTATACCAAAATTTCCCAAAACTAATATTCAATAAAATGTAGCAATATGTTTTTAAAATAATGGTATTGTTCTAGAATGGTAGCTATTTTTCTAAAACATGTCAGTTTTCATTTAGCAGCGTTCCCATGGTAGCAATAATTATCTATTAACAAGAAAGATTACTAAAATATTGCAGCAAAGGCAGAAAGGCTGCATTGTTTTTAATAAATTATTAATGTTTCAACACCAACTAAATCTGCGAAAGTTGTTTACATCTGAAACTATCCATCTTTGCTGGGGCAATCATAGAACTTTCATACCCGCCATCCTTCATCCTATATCGCATTTTTAACATGCCTTTGCTGCCTTGGCTGCATACCAGTATGCCTGAATGCCTACTGCACTGCTACAGTATGTCATATGATTATACTGATACGTAACATGGCAACCTGATCCCCTATTGGCTATTTAACTATATCTCTTTCTCCTGATTGGTTATAGGATCAGATGCCGTCAGATCAGATAAGGACAGACGTTTTATTCTACCTCGCATCAGAGCATAATCCGTAATTAGGATGGCTAATAACGTCTGTCCTTATCTGCTGATCTGATCTGACGGCATCTGACACTTTGTCCACCTTGGTTCAGAGCCCACCTTGGTGTAGTGGTTATATTTAATACACATCTCTCAGTCTCTCGGAGGTTGTGGGTTCAACACTGCCATGGTGGCCAATGTAGTTTTCGTTTCGGCACGAATGCTTTGAAGGGTTTAGCGAGACATAGCTGTCTTGCATCCTTAATTCAATTCAATTCAATTCAATCCGGTTATAACACCACCGGTGGCTATAAATGGTGTAGCTAAATGAGTACTGGAGTTTCTGCCCATGTCAGCATGTGAAGTTTCCCCGGTATTCCCTTAAACCTGGGTGGGGGGGGGGGGGGGGGGGAATATAAAACCTCCCCCTCTGAAACTAACGCTACTGCCTAAAAGACTAACTGAAACTAACTAAAAGGAATTCATATAAAATAGGCCTAAGCTAGAAATTTGAAACTTGTTTTTAGCGGCGGGTTTGAAATACGGTACTGTATGTCAATTTTGTAAATTGATTGTTTGAAGCTGTTTTTTCCGCTATAGATATTTTAGGCGTTCCGGTCTCGTTGGAATATATACGAATTGCACCAGGCATATCAACGTTGTATTTTTCGATGCTTTGTGCAAAATTTTAGCAAGAAATTTTGAAAATTCATTCAATAGTTCAATTGATTGTGACAACTCATATCTTACATTTTAGAGGTTTAAGGGGGCTCTGAATTCAATGGAATAAATATTTATCTAACAACTAGACATCTCAAACTTGTATTTTTCGGAAGTATGGGTGCAAAATTTGGTGCTAGCACAAAACTTTGAAACCCATCAACAATATCAATTGATTGTGTCACCTTGTATCTTGCGTCATACGGATTTGTGAGTGTTCTGAATTCAATGGAAAGTGCAGATATGTAAAAATTGCATAAGAATTATTAAACTTGTATTTTTCGGCGGTGCGCGGTGGGTGAAAATTCGTCTTTAAAAAAAACAATCATAAACACAAAAAAAACATCGTTTATTGTTTTGGTTAGAAATTGTCGCCGCTGTAACCTGCTCTTTTCCTTCAATTAGAAGGTAACAACAGCGTTTATTGATTCCCACCCACCTTCCCATCTCCATTCATCGTCTGGGTATATAAACTCCGCTGTATCAGCTGCAACCAGGGCAATATGGGGCATGTTTCGCCATATTCGGCAGTACAGTACTGTACAGAGATACTGTCTGACTGTACCCCTTCCTGCCTTCCCTTTAGCGTAACAAACCAACAATAAATATTTTAAATGTGATATACCAATAAGTATCATTGTTTAATAAATATTAATTATAGTTAATATAATTAACAACTATTAATATTAATAACTACTGTATTTAACAAGAAAGATTAGAAAAATATTGCAGCAAAGTCAGAAAGGCTGTATTGTTTTTAATAAATGATTAATGTTTCAACACCAACTGAATATGCGAAAGTTGTTTACATCTAACACTCTACCCATCACTGCTGGGGAAATCACACAACTTTCATACCCGACATCCTTCATCCTACAGTATAGTATATAGCATTTTTAATATATAATAACTTGCCTTTGCTGCATTGAATGCATACCAGTACGCCTGTACTGTTATGTTAGATGATGATACTGATACGTAACGGCTGAACAGGGCAACATGAAACGTGATCCCCTATTGGCTATTTAACTAACAGACAGTTAGGTAAATATTATATTTCTTTCTCCTGATTGGTTATAGGATCAGATGCCGTCAGATCAGCTCAGCTCAGATAAGGACAGACGTTCTATTCTACCTTATCCGTAATCTGATACCTCAGTACCGGTACCTGAACTTGGATACCGGTAATCTCAGGGCGTGTTCGTTCACAATCATGATGACAATGCAGCAGCAGCAGGTACCGGCAGACCGGTACCTACAGAAATTAACCAGACCAGCAGACTGCCAGAGGAACCTGAACATCGACTGCCTGTACGCAGTAGGCTACTGCAGTACCGGTTGCCGGTAGGGCGGTGCGGTAGCACTACTTCATACTTCAGTACTTACAGACTTAGGGGCCGTCCAAGTATGACGTCAGCACTTTAGGGGGGGGAGGGGGGTTGGGAAAATCTGATGACGTGCTGATGAGGGGAGGGGAGGGGGTCAGCCAAAATCTGACGTCAGCATGTTCATTTATAGGTGCTAGAAGAGATATAGCAGAAGAGTAAATAGCTTGCCTATTTTAATTGTTCGAAGCCCCCGAAGGCCCCTAGCACAACCTTCTGTTTCAGTTACCAGTCACCATGTTTCAGTGATTAGGACGCGTGCTACTGGGGTACTGTGGTACTGGGGTTCGCCTGAAAATGAAACATCTTCATAATAAAAAAAAAATACAATAATTTTTGTAATAAACTATTAAGTTTATTACAAATTTTTTTTTAATCTGATTTAGGGGGGGGGGGGGGGGGGGTCAACGCCTATCTGATGACATCTGATTTAGGGGAGGGAGGGGGTCAACATTTTGGGGAAAAGTGCAGACGTCATACTTGGACGGCCCCTTACTACCGATCACCGATACCGCGATACCTGACTATTCTCCTACGGTAACCGGTACTGTACTAGTTAGGCAGTTAGGCTATACTGGAACTGGACTGACTGACTGTGGAGTGTGGACTGATATTCTGATATTGGCAGGTTGACCTGACCCGACACATACAGACATACGGGTGCTTAGAGATCGTGGCTTTTCCAGTTAACATTATTCCATTTTATATAAAACAAGTTATGTGGTTGGAGAAACCTGCTAGGGAGCTGCTACTAAGCAGCAACCAATCACGTTAATCCTGTTTAACACAGAGTCAATGAGAATGGAATATTGCAGTATTGCTAACTTCAAAAAGTTCAGGTTAGGCCTACCATTATTCCAAACAGCCAAAGTAATCAGATATTACAGTAATTAAGCTGCTAGTGCAGTGCTGTGTAGTGTTTGTCAGTTAGTAATCGAGTAAGCCATATAATATTATATAATACAATACCAGGCAGCCAGGCATAATAAATGCAAGAAAAATAAAAAATACCGTAGTATAAGTTGATTAGTTTAATCACAATGATGTACTGTAAATTAAATATTTATAGTTAAGTCTGGTTTAGTAATAATTGGTGTTGTGGCGGTGCATTTTTGTTGACAAGCCGGCACAGCATTCTTAAAAATGCAGCTGCAATGCAGCATGCCGATCCTAGTAGTTAGTAATAAACATACTGTATATACTTATACAATAGCTCATTGAAGTAGTTGCCACGTACTGATACTGACGTAGCAATATTCAATGTGGGCAAAACAGCAAAATGCAGGTCTCACATATCAGCATATCATAGTTCATCACTCCGAATCTCGTGTTGCGTTTTATTCACACAACTTTTATGATACCAACCACTTCGTGCAAACAGGGTGTAAATGCTACAGTGCTACGCCGTAACGCCGACAAACAACACCGACAACCATTATTAAAGCTAATTAATTAAGTTTAGTTTAAGTCAGTAAGTTAAGTTTATTAATTGAGGGAAAGGAACAGTGGAAGTTACAGTGGAAGGTTAGTCTAACCAAAACAATAAACGAGAGTTACGAACCCAGGTTACATTTTCATATTTTCTGTTGTCGGGAGTGGTTGCCGGTCGTCGGCGTAGTGTTTACACCCGTGCAAACGCTACATCCTATCCATTCAATTGGTCCAAGGTCTGTCTGTAGCATTCCCGACACAAGAGTAGCAAAAAGAACGGTGCTCGCAGGCTGGGCAGCGTGGAAATGGTTTAGTTTTGCTGTCGGTTCTCCTTTTATCAATTTTTTGTTTGTTTCTCGATAATGCAGAGGTTGCTGTGTATTTCTTATCGCATAAATTACATTCCACTACTTTTTTAATCGTCTCATTACTGCTCCGATGTAACTACCATGAGAAAAATAAGGCCCATTTAAGGCTCTTTCAGTCTTTAAAGTATTGAATTAACAAAACCTGCTACTGTATTAATAGTATTACTGTATTATGTACAGGTATTGGCTTTGGCTATTATTACTGTTGCTTCAATTCTTAATAATTTAAATTGCTGTACCTCTTCTGTTCCGCCTGACGCCTGACTGCTTTCCTTTCGGTACACGTACAACTTGTATAATGAAACAGACAAGGCTGCAAAGGGAGAGTCATAATAATGAATACAGATCCTGAGATATGATATAATGGTAACCTGAACTTTTTCATGTTAGCAATATTCCATTCTCATTGACTCTGTGTTAAACAGGATTAACGTGATTGGTTGCTGTTTAGTAGCAGCTTTCCCCAACCACATTACTTGTTTTACAGTTTTATACAAAATGGAATAATGTTAACTGGAAAATCCACGATCTAAGCACCAGTCTCGACACATTGCACCCTACACACATAGACTGATAGATGCATACCGGCATAGGCCGCTATAACCTGATAACGGTATAATCTGTACAGGCTGGACCGGGTATATGTGAATACTGGAATATGGTACTGAATGAAATGGGCCTAACACTGTAACATGAATAAGCCTACCGCTAACAGTAAGTTTTTGTTACCAATGCCACACGGGTCAAAGAGAGGAAGAAACAAACCGACTATATTAAGTCGACCAAATCCACCTACCAGAATCCAAAACCGGAATGCATACGCAGGCACGACGATGGACCAAAGACCATCCACATCCAACACCCACACCGCCCCAGCTACTCAAAATAAAGGAACAGCTAAACCTATTCGTATGAGAAATGTTAGACCTGCCAATCCCCAACTCACTAGACTAGTATTCCCTGCTGTAGCTAAATCCTCCAATTCAAATGGTATCCCCAAGAAATTTGTGCACACCGTTCATTCCGGTGTAGGTAATTACATCAATATATCCGACACATCTGAACAAGTCGACCAAACTTTCAGCGAAATAACTTCGTTGCCGAAACTAACACGAGGTGGTTCGTTCTCCACTGGTAACACCTCGCCGCGGGGCAGAAACATTCCGCTTCCTGAGCTCACCTTGGGCGTAGTCGATACGCGGCAGGCTCCTCCGCCAGTGTCTGAGGGTACCGGTGCCGGCACCGTTACCTCCATATCTACACCTACCGGTACCGGTAAAGGTTCCAAAGTTGCGTTCCTCACCGCTATACCAGGACCTTCTGTAACGAGCAGTGATAGTACGATAACCAATTCGCTATCTATTAACCAGCCTATCGTAAGTTCCGCTGTGGAACGGTCACGTGTTCTAGTGGAATCCTCCGAACTCCTAGAAACCTCGTTGGCTCCCGTTTACCTTACACCCGCTACCGTAAACCCCTCTCCCGTATTCACTCTGCTACCGGTACCGGTACCAGGTAACAGCAGCGGTACCGATTTTGTAAAAACAGATGAAACACCTGGAGTTTATGGGTTTATAGGTAAACTCTGGGATCTTGTAAACTCAAAGTTAGTTATATTCTACTTTATTACCGGTAGCTATTAAATTTAAAAATTCCAAAAATATCGATTTGGTGGGTATAGATCTGAAGAAACGTTAATAATAATATTATAATAGACGTGTTGGTTCTTTAGTCAATGATCAGTTATCTCTCTACTGTTATTTTTAAGGTGACTACCCCCACCAGGTTACTCTCGTTTTTCTGGAGTATTCTGGTTTGAGTATGCTTATTCTTCTTTCCAAAACCTGTTTTATCGAATCAAATTTTTTATATAATATATATGAGGACGGTCTGGATTCACACATTAAAAAATTATAAATTATGGCTCACGTAATCTATTTTGGAGTCCAAATAAAATACTATAAAGAGCAAATTATTTAATTATAAAGACTTTTTATCATTAAAATGTAGCGATAGAGGAGATCTTTCTCCTACAAAACTAGTGAATGAAAGTAACGAGCTATAGTTAGCAAAATAATTAACCTTCTTCCAATTTCTGTGTTTTCTTGACAAATTAAACACGTTTGAATTTTTAAAACTCTTAAAAAATCTAATAGAAAAAATAAATATCCATATGCAACTTCCGGATAGACAGAAGGACAAACTACCGGTATCTCAGTTCCAAATTAATTTATTTATGTTCAGCGATTGCATCAGTTATTGTACGGTAACACGCGCCACTCGCTATTCCATAATCGTAATCTTTCATAGATTCTACGCGAAACTTATTGAGTGGAATTCAGAAGGGAATAGTTTCTTAATAAATTCTTCAGCCGATTTCATTGAGCAGGTTTTACCTCGCCACTTCAAACACAACAACATGACGAGCTTTATACGCCAGTTGAACTTATACGGATTCAAAAAGGTTGGTTTGTTATGTTAATAATGGAATCTTTGTGGTTTTATAGCCTAAATTAATTTGTACTGATTTATTAATAATGATATTCTTGGTTGACCTAGGAAGTTTGTTGTAATAATTGTTTAGTAATATATCCGTCCCTAAGTTGTAACTTTGGTTTAATTATCAGGTTCAACCCTCATTCATGTCTCTTCCAAGCCACGGGATTGAGTTTAAACATACCTACTTCCTACGGGGCCGTCCGGAGTTGCTGAAGCTGATAAAACGTCGGGTTGCCGGCAGCTCGTCGACCTACAGGGCTGGGCGGGGTTCGTTGGTTGCGCCCCGCGGCACCACCAACTACAACGCACCTGGTACCGTAGCGCCCCACGGCACCACAAACTACAACGCACCTGGTGCCGTAGCGCCCCACGGCACCACCAACTACAACGCACCTGGTGCCGTAGCGCCCCACGGCACCACAAACTACAACGCACCTGGTGCCGTAGCGCCCCACGGCACCACCAACTACAACGCACCTGGTGCCGTAGCGCCCCACGACACCACCAACTACAACGCGGATTACCATGAGGTACAGTTTAATATACAGATATCATCTTTATTAAGTAAAAGACTTTGGCAGCATTTATGCGGAATTTTAATGTATGATTATAATTTAATCTTCATGTTGAGAATCACCAAGTTACTAAGTGTGTGTGTAGTGTACTGTACTCGTACTTCGTTTACATTCGCTCCCTTCCTTCCCCTACATCCGTAGCTCCCTCGCCCACGCGTTCCTTCCTCTCCATAGTTTCCTATCACAGACGTCGCTATTCCTTTTATTTCATTTAGAACCTTCAAAATCTGAGAAAAAAATTTCTCAGGCATTTGGAAATCAGAATTGGTTCTGTAAAGGTCGTGGGACCATGGAACCCATTTTGTTATCTTTGTTGACTTCTTCAAAGCCTTTGATTCAGTCTCTCGCTCACGTATGTTCAGCATACTTTCATTATATGGGATTCCTGATGAAATTATTGCAGCAATCAGATCAGTATACGATGGTTCGACAACATTTGTGTCTACTGTTGATGGTGACACAGAACCATTTGAAGTGTTATGAGGCGTCCTCCAGGGAGACACACTTTTGACAGTTAACTTTGAAAGTCCTCAGCAAGTCTCTGATCGGATGAGCATAAGCTCAAAGGATGGTATGCTTGAGCATGTGGACGACTTCTGTTACCTGGGATCATGGATCCGGAAGTCAGGTGAATAAATAATGATACATACATACAACAAGCACACAAATCGGGATTTGGAAGTCACCGAGAATTAATCGGAAACTTAAGGTCCGGTTATTTAGAGCAGCAGTAGTTCCAGTACTCCTCTATGGGAGTCCATGCTGGGCTCTAACTGCTGTGCTGAGCACAGCATTCTAAATGCACGCTGCATTGGGGAATGCCAAATGTGGATTGCATGATTGTGTCCCAAATGTTTTTGTTAAGCCAGCATAGCATCTTTATATGTGCAGCTGCAATCAGCAGGTAGAATATAGTAGTACTGTTGTAGTGCATTGGTTTTATTTTCGAATGATTGCTAATTTTGGGATTTTGAGAACCCGTTGTGTTATATATTTCACTGAGAAAGTGAGGGTATTTGAGGCAGTCGACCTGGGATGACACAGTCTGACGGCTTACTTACAGTACGGTTCCCCCAGAACTCCCCAGAGGTAACTAGAACTCATTTGGCGACCATATTTATTTATGATGCAACAAAGATATGGGCCGTTTCCAGTCCCTTTCGAGCAAAAGGGACTTTAATAAAACTTCCCTGGCCTCCTTTGGGCCTCGAACCCAGGACCTTTTGACCGGAACCAAAGAAGCTAGAACAAGCCTGACTGCCGTTGTGTACCGGTACTTCCCTTAAACTCATTTATTTCATTCTATTAGGTAATGCGAGAAGTGGAGCGAATTCGCGGACAACAAGTTAATATGGGTGTGGAGGTGGATGAGCTGAAACAAGAGAATGTTGCGTTATGGGACGAAATAACGCAGTTAAGGTGAGTTGATTTTGGTGGGCGAAATATCGTAGGGAATTAATATAGAGACAAACATGAAAAACGTTAATCAAAAAGTAAAATCAAATAAACGTCGTCCCCCATTGTTAGGCCACTCGAAGTTTGTTATGTAGACTACTAGAGTAATAGAACACAGTTACAGTAGAACAGAGTACAAAAGCTACGAATACGAAATAACCGAGTTTTAACTGCTATTGGAAATAATTCATAACAATAATAATATTATCATATCATGTCTGTAAAAATCTCGTAGTTGTCGTATTACCATCTAAAGCTGCATAATATAATTATGGCCTAAGTATTTATTTATATTAACTGTATACTGTAATATATTTGCACCCATTCAGTATAACTTTACTTACTATATCGTACTATTGCGCGATTTAGGGAAAAATATGATACATTTAGTTTTCTGTAGATTAACTATAATTTACAGAGCACGAAAACCTATAGATCATCACCATTGATGAAATGATAACCTGACATATTCCAACCAATATTACTTAGTACTTACCGACAGCCTTATTTACTTAGATCATCTATGTACAAACTATACCAATAAGGAGAGATAATTCAACTATTCCTCCCTTATTAGTGTCATTGTTTACATGAAAATAATTCGACCTAAACCCGCCCCAAAGAACACATAATTGTTGATGCCAATAATACCAAAATCTGGGGATTCGTACATAAAATATGGCATTTATCCTTCAAAAATAACTATTGGGGCACGGAATAGCTATATTTGGTGACGAACTAACTATATTGGGGCACGGAATAACTATATTTGGTGACGAACTAACTATATTTGGTGACGAACTAACTATATTGGGGCACGGAATAACTATATTTGGTGACGAACTAACTATATTGGGGCACGGAATAACTATATTTGGTGACGAACTAACTATATTTGGTGACGAACTAACTATATTGGGGCACGGAATAACTATATTTGGTGACCAACTAACTATATATATTGGGGCACGGAATAACTATATTTGGTGACGAACTAACTATATTGGGGCACGGAATAACTATATTTGGTGACCAACTAACTATATATATTGGGGCACGGAATAACTATATTTGGTGACGAACTAACTATATTGGGGCACGGAATAACTATATTTGGTGACGAACTAACTATATTGGGGCACGGAATAACTATATTTGGTGACGAACTAACTATATTGGGGCACGGAATAACTATATTTGGTGACCAACTAACTATATTGGGGCACGGAATAACTATATTTGGTGACCAACTAACTATATATATTGGGGCACGGAATAACTATATTTGGTGACGAACTAACTATATTGGGGCACGGAATAACTATATTTGGTGACGAACTAACTATATTGGGGCACGGAATAACTATATTTGGTGACCAACTAACTATATTGGGGCACGGAATAACTATATTTGGTGACGAACTAACTATATTGGGGCACGGAATAACTATATTTGGTGACCAACTAACTATATATATTGGGGCACGGAATAACTATATTTGGTGACGAACTAACTATATTGGGGCACGGAATAACTATATTTGGTGACGAACTAACTATATTGGGGCACGGAATAACTATATTTGGTGACGAACTAACTATATTGGGGCACGGAATAACTATATTTGGTGACCAACTAACTATATTGGGGCACGGAATAACTATATTTGGTGACGAACTAACTATATTGGGGCACGGAATAACTATATTTGGTGACGAACTAACTATATTGGGGCACGGAATAACTATATTTGGTGACGAACTAACTATATTGGGGCACGGAATAGCTATATTTGGTGACGAACTAATTATATTGGGGCACGGAATAACTATATTTGGTGACGAACTAACTATATTGGGGCACGGAATAACTATATTTGGTGACGAACTAACTATATTTGGTGACGAACTAACTATATTTGGTGACGAACTAACTATATTGGGGCACGGAATAACTATATTTGGTGACGAACTAACTATATTGGGGCACGGAATAACTATATTTGGTGACGAACTAACTATATTTGGTGACGAACTAACTATATTTGGTGACGAACTAACTATATTGGGGCACGGAATAGCTATATTTGGTGACGAACTAATTATATTGGGGCACGGAATAACTATATTTGGTGACGAACTAACTATATTGGGGCACGGAATAACTATATTTGGTGACGAACTAACTATATTTGGTGACGAACTAACTATATTTGGTGACGAACTAACTATATTGGGGCACGGAATAGCTATATTTGGTGACGAACTAATTATATTGGGGCACGGAATAACTATATTTGGTGACGAACTAACTATATTGGGGCACGGAATAACTATATTTGGTGACGAACTAACTATATTTGGTGACGAACTAACTATATTGGGGCACGGAATAGCTATATTTGGTGACGAACTAATTATATTGGGCCACGGAATAACTATATTTGGTGACGAACTAACTATATTGGGGCACGGAATAACTATATTTGGTGACGAACTAACTATATTTGGTGACGAACTAACTATATTGGGGCACGGAATAGCTATATTTGGTGACGAACTAACTATATTTGGTGACGAACTAACTATATTGGGGCACGGAATAACTATATTTGGTGACGAACTAACTATATTTGGTGACGAACTAACTATATTGGGGCACGGAATAGCTATATTTGGTGACGAACTAATTATATTGGGGCACGGAATAACTATATTTGGTGACGAACTAACTATATTGGGGCACGGAATATCTATATTTGGTGACGAACTAACTATATTTGGTGACGAACTAACTATATTTGGTGACGAACTAACTATATTGGGGCACGGAATAACTATATTTGGTGACGAACTAACTATATTGGGGCACGGAATAACTATATTTGGTGACGAACTAACTATATTGGGGCACGGAATAACTATATTTGGTGACGAACTAACTATATTGGGGCACGGAATAACTATATTTGGTGACGAACTAACTATATTGGGGCACGGAATATCTATATTTGGTGACGAACTAACTATATTTGGTGACGAACTAACTATATTTGGTGACGAACTAACTATATTGGGGCACGGAATAACTATATTTGGTGACGAACTAACTATATTGGGGCACGGAATAACTATATTTGGTGACGAACTAACTATATTGGGGCACGGAATAGCTATATTTGGTGACGAACTAACTATATTTGGTGACGAACTAACTATATTGGGGCACGGAATAACTATATTTGGTGACGAACTAACTATATTGGGGCACGGAATAACTATATTGGGGCACGGAATAACTATATTTGGTGACGAACTAACTATATTGGGGCACGGAATAACTATATTTGGTGACGAACTAACTATATTTGGTGACGAACTAACTATATTGGGGCACGGAATAACTATATTTGGTGACGAACTAACTATATTGGGGCACGGAATAACTATATTGGGGCACGGAATAACTATATTTGGTGACGAACTAACTATATTGGGGCACGGAATAACTATATTTGGTGACGAACTAACTATATTTGGTGACCAACTAACTATATATATTGGGGCACGGAATAGCTATATTTGGTGACGAACTAACTATATTGGGGCACGGAATAACTATATTTGGTGACGAACTAACTATATTGGGGCACGGAATAACTATATTTGGTGACGAACTAACTATATTGGGGCACGGAATAACTATATTTGGTGACGAACTAACTATATTGGGGCACGAAATAACTATATTGGGGCACGGAATAACTATATTTGGTGACGAACTAACTATATTTGGTGACGAACTAACTATATTGGGGCACGGAATAACTATATTTGGTGACGAACTAACTATATTTGGTGACCAACTAACTATATATATTGGGGCACGGAATAGCTATATTTGGTGACGAACTAACTATATTGGGGCACGGAATAACTATATTTGGTGACGAACTAACTATATTGGGGCACGGAATAACTATATTTGGTGACGAACTAACTATATTTGGTGACGAACTAACTATATTGGGGCACGGAATAACTATATTTGGTGACGAACTAACTATATTGGGGCACGGAATAACTATATTGGGGCACGGAATAACTATATTTGGTGACGAACTAACTATATTGGGGCACGGAATAACTATATTTGGTGACGAACTAACTATATTTGGTGACCAACTAACTATATTGGGGCACGGAATAGCTATATTGGGGCACGGAATAACTATATTTGGTGACGAACTAACTATATTTGGTGACGAACTAACTATATTGGGGCACGGAATAACTATATTTGGTGACGAACTAACTATATTTGGTGACGAACTAACTATATTGGGGCACGGAATAGCTATATTTGGTGACGAACTAATTATATTGGGGCACGGAATAACTATATTTGGTGACGAACTAACTATATTGGGGCACGGAATAACTATATTTGGTGACGAACTAACTATATTTGGTGACGAACTAACTATATTGGGGCACGGAATAGCTATATTTGGTGACGAACTAATTATATTGGGGCACGGAATAACTATATTTGGTGACGAACTAACTATATTGGGGCACGGAATAACTATATTTGGTGACGAACTAACTATATTTGGTGACGAACTAACTATATTGGGGCACGGAATAGCTATATTTGGTGACGAACTAATTATATTGGGGCACGGAATAACTATATTTGGTGACGAACTAACTATATTGGGGCACGGAATATCTATATTTGGTGACGAACTAACTATATTTGGTGACGAACTAACTATATTTGGTGACGAACTAACTATATTGGGGCACGGAATAACTATATTTGGTGACGAACTAACTATATTTGGTGACGAACTAACTATATTGGGGCACGGAATAACTATATTTGGTGACGAACTAACTATATTGGGGCACGGAATAGCTATATTTGGTGACGAACTAATTATATTGGGGCACGGAATAACTATATTTGGTGACGAACTAACTATATTGGGGCACGGAATATCTATATTTGGTGACGAACTAACTATATTTGGTGACGAACTAGCTATATTTGGTGACGATCTAACTATATTGGAGCACGGAATAACTATATTTGGTGACGAACTAACTATATTGGGGCACGGAATAACTATATTTGGTGACGAACTAACTATATGTGGTGACGAACTAACTATATTGGGGCACGGAATAACTATATTTGGTGACGAACTAACTATATTGGGGCACGGAATAACTATATTTGGTGACGAACTAACTATATTGGGGCACGGAATAACTATATTTGGTGACGAACTAACTATATTTGGTGACGAACTAACTATATTTGGTGACGAACTAACTATATTGGGGCACGGAATAACTATATTTGGTGACGAACTAACTATATTGGGGCACGGAATAACTATATTTGGTGACCAACTAACTATATATATTGGGGCACTGAATAACTATATTTGGTGACGAACTAACTATATTGGGGCACGGAATAACTATATTTGGTGACGAACTAACTATATTTGGTGACGAACTAACTATATTTGGTGACGAACTAACTATATTGGGGCACGGAATAACTATATTTGGTGACGAACTAACTATATTGGGGCACGGAATAACTATATTTGGTGACCAACTAACTATATATATTGGGGCACTGAATAACTATATTTGGTGACGAACTAACTATATTGGGGCTCGGAATAGCTATATTTGGTGACGAACTAACTATATTGGGGCACGGAATAACTATATTTGGTGACGAACTAACTATATTGGGGCACGGAATAACTATATTTGGTGACCAACTAACTATATATATTGGGGCACGGAATAACTATATTTGGTGACGAACTAACTATATTGGGGCACGGAATAACTATATTTGGTGACGAACTAACTATATTGGGGCACGGAATAACTATATTTGGTGACGAACTAACTATATTTGGTGACGAACTAACTATATTGGGGCACGGAATAACTATATTTGGTGACGAACTAACTATATTTGGTGACGAACTAACTATATTGGGGCACGGAATAACTATATTTGGTGACGAACTAACTATATTTGGTGACGAACTAACTATATTGGGGCACGGAATAACTATATTTGGTGACGAACTAACTATATTTGGTGACGAACTAACTATATTGGGGCACGGAATAACTATATTTGGTGACGAACTAACTATATTGGGGCACGGAATAACTATATTTGGTGACGAACTAACTATATTTGGTGACGAACTAACTATATTGGGGCACGGAATAACTATATTTGGTGACGAACTAACTATATTGGGGCACGGAATAACTATATTTGGTGACCAACTAACTATATATATTGGGGCACGGAATAACTATATTTGGTGACGAACTAACTATATTGGGGCACGGAATAACTATATTTGGTGACGAACTAACTATATTGGGGCTCGGAATAGCTATATTTGGTGACGAACTAACTATATTGGGGCACGGAATAACTATATTTGGTGACGAACTAACTATATTGGGGCACGGAATATCTATATTTGGTGACGAACTAACTATATTGGGGCACGGAATATCTATATTTGGTGACGAACTAACTATATTGGGGCTCGGAATAGCTATATTTGGTGACGAACTAACTATATTGGGGCTCGGAATAGCTATATTTGGTGACGAACTAACTATATTGGGGCACGGAATAACTATATTTGGTGACGAACTAACTATATTTGGTGACGAACTAACTATATTGGGGCTCGGAATAGCTATATTTGGTGACGAACTAACTATATTGGGGCACGGAATAACTATATTTGGTGACGAACTAACTATATTGGGGCACGGAATAACTATATTTGGTGACCAACTAACTATATATATTGGGGCACGGAATAACTATATTTGGTGACGAACTAACTATATTGGGGCACGGAATAACTATATTTGGTGACGAACTAACTATATTTGGTGACGAACTAACTATATTGGGGCACGGAATAACTATATTTGGTGACGAACTAACTATATTTGGTGACGAACTAACTATATTTGGTGACGAACTAACTATATTGGGGCACGGAATAACTATATTTGGTGACGAACTAACTATATTTGGTGACGAACTAACTATATTGGGGCTCGGAATAACTATATTTGGTGACGAACTAACTATATTTGGTGACGAACTAACTATATTGGGGCACGGAATAACTATATTTGGTGACGAACTAACTATATTGGGGCACGGAATAACTATATTTGGTGACGAACTAACTATATTTGGTGACGAACTAACTATATTTGGTGACGAACTAACTATATTTGGTGACGAACTAACTATATTTGGTGACGAACTAACTATATTTGGTGACGAACTAACTATATTTGGTGACGAACTAACTATATTTGGTGACGAACTAACTATATTGGGGCACGGAATAACTATATTTGGTGACCAACTAACTATATTGGGGCACGGAATAATTATATTTGGTGACGAACTAACTATATTTGGTGACGAACTAACTATATTTGGTGACGAACTAACTATATTTGGTGACGAACTAACTATATTTGGTGACGAACTAACTATATTTGGTGACGAACTAACTATATTTGGTGACGAACTAACTATATTTGGTGACGAACTAACTATATTTGGTGACGAACTAACTATATTTGGTGACGAACTAACTATATTTGGTGACGAACTAACTATATTGGGGCACGGAATAACTATATTTGGTGACGAACTAACTATATTTGGTGACGAACTAACTATATTGGGGCACGGAATAACTATATTTGGTGACGAACTAACTATATTTGGTGACGAACTAACTATATTGGGGCTCGGAATAACTATATTTGGTGACGAACTAACTATATTTGGTGACGAACTAACTATATTGGGGCACGGAATAACTATATTTGGTGACGAACTAACTATATTGGGGCACGGAATAACTATATTTGGTGACGAACTAACTATATTTGGTGACGAACTAACTATATTTGGTGACGAACTAACTATATTTGGTGACGAACTAACTATATTTGGTGACGAACTAACTATATTTGGTGACGAACTAACTATATTTGGTGACGAACTAACTATATTTGGTGACGAACTAACTATATTGGGGCACGGAATAACTATATTTGGTGACCAACTAACTATATTGGGGCACGGAATAACTATATTTGGTGACGAACTAACTATATTTGGTGACGAACTAACTATATTTGGTGACGAACTAACTATATTTGGTGACGAACTAACTATATTTGGTGACGAACTAACTATATTTGGTGACGAACTAACTATATTTGGTGACGAACTAACTATATTTGGTGACGAACTAACTATATTTGGTGACGAACTAACTATATTTGGTGACGAACTAACTATATTTGGTGACGAACTAACTATATTGGGGCACGGAATAACTATATTTGGTGACGAACTAACTATATTTGGTGACGAACTAACTATATTGGGGCACGGAATAACTATATTTGGTGATGAACTAACTATATTGGGGCACGGAATAACTATATTTGGTGACGAACTAACTATATTGGGGCACGGAATAGCTATATTTGGTGACGAACTAACTATATTGGGGCACGGAATAACTATATTTGGTGACGAACTAACTATATTGGGGCACGGAATAACTATATTTGGTGACGAACTAACTATATTTGGTGACGAACTAACTATATTGGGGCACGGAATAACTATATTTGGTGACGAACTAACTATATTTGGTGACGAACTAACTATATTTGGTGACGAACTAACTATATTGGGGCACGGAATAACTATATTTGGTGACGAACTAACTATATTGGGGCACGGAATAACTATATTTGGTGACGAACTAACTATATTTGGTGACCAACTAACTATATATATTGGGGCACGGAATAACTATATTTGGTGACGAACTAACTATATTGGGGCACGGAATAACTATATTTGGTGACGAACTAACTAGTGACGAACTAACTATATTGGGGCACGGAAAAACTATATTTGGTGACGAACTAACTATATTGGGGCACGGAATAACTATATTTGGTGACGAACTAACTATATTTGGTGACGAACTAACTATATTTGGTGACGAACTAACTATATTTGGTGACGAACTAACTATATTGGGGCACGGAATAACTATATTTGGTGACGAACTAACTATATTGGGGCACGGAATAACTATATTTGGTGACGAACTAACTATATTTGGTGACGAACTAACTATATTGGGGCACGGAATAACTATATTTGGTGACGAACTAACTATATTTGGTGACGAACTAACTATATTGGGGCACGGAATAACTATATTTGGTGACGAACTAACTATATGTGGTGACGAACTAACTATATTGGGGCACGGAATAACTATATTTGGTGACGAACTAACTATATTTGGTGACGAACTAACTATATTGGGGCACGAAATAACTATATTTGGTGACGAACTAACTATATGTGGTGACGAACTAACTATATTGGGGCACGGAATAGCTATATTTGGTGACGAACTAACTATATTGGGGCACGGAATAACTATATTTGGTGACGAACTAACTATATTTGGTGACAAACTAACTATATATATTGGGGCACGGAATAACTATATTTGGTGACGAACTAACTATATTTGGTGACGAACTAACTATATTGGGGCACGGAATAACTATATTTGGTGACGAACTAACTATATTTGGTGACGAACTAACTATATGTGGTGACGAACTAACTATATTGGGGCACGGAATAACTATATTTGGTGACGAACTAACTATATTGGGGCACGGAATAACTATATTGGGGCACGGAATAACTATATTTGGTGACCAACTAACTATATATATTGGGGCACGGAATAACTATATTTGGTGACGAACTAACTATATTGGGGCACGGAATAACTATATTTGGTGACGAACTAACTATATTGGGGCACGGAATAACTATATTTGGTGACGAACTAACTATATTTGGTGACGAACTAACTATATTGGGGCACGGAATAACTATATTTGGTGACGAACTAACTATATGTGGTGACGAACTAACTATATTGGGGCACGGAATAGCTATATTTGGTGACGAACTAACTATATTGGGGCACGGAATAACTATATTTGGTGACGAACTAACTATATTGGGGCACGGAATAACTATATTTGGTGACGAACTAACTATATTTGGTGACGAACTAACTATATTGGGGCACGGAATAACTATATTTGGTGACGAACTAACTATATTGGGGCACGGAATAACTATATTGGGGCACGGAATAACTATATTTGGTGATGAACTAACTATATTGGGGCACGGAATAACTATATTTGGTGACGAACTAACTATATTTGGTGACCAACTAACTATATATATTGGGGCACGGAATAGCTATATTTGGTGACGAACTAATTATATTGGGGCACGGAATAACTATATTTGGTGACGAACTAACTATATTGGGGCACGGAATAACTATATTTGGTGACGAACTAACTATATTGGGGCACGGAATAACTATATTTGGTGACGAACTAACTATATTTGGTGACGAACTAACTATATTGGGGCACGGAATAGCTATATTTGGTGACGAACTAATTATATTGGGGCACGGAATAACTATATTTGGTGACGAACTAACTATATTGGGGCACGGAATAACTATATTTGGTGACGAACTAACTATATTTGGTGACGAACTAACTATATTGGGGCACGGAATAGCTATATTTGGTGACGAACTAATTATATTGGGGCACGGAATAACTATATTTGGTGACGAACTAACTATATTGGGGCACGGAATATCTATATTTGGTGACGAACTAACTATATTTGGTGACGAACTAACTATATTTGGTGACGAACTAACTATATTGGGGCACGGAATAACTATATTTGGTGACGAACTAACTATATTTGGTGACGAACTAACTATATTGGGGCACGGAATAACTATATTTGGTGACGAACTAACTATATTGGGGCACGGAATAGCTATATTTGGTGACGAACTAATTATATTGGGGCACGGAATAACTATATTTGGTGACGAACTAACTATATTGGGGCACGGAATATCTATATTTGGTGACGAACTAACTATATTTGGTGACGAACTAACTATATTTGGTGACGATCTAACTATATTGGGGCACGGAATAACTATATTTGGTGACGAACTAACTATATTGGGGCACGGAATAACTATATTTGGTGACGAACTAACTATATGTGGTGACGAACTAACTATATTGGGGCACGGAATAACTATATTTGGTGACGAACTAACTATATTGGGGCACGGAATAACTATATTTGGTGACGAACTAACTATATTGGGGCACGGAATAACTATATTTGGTGACGAACTAACTATATTTGGTGACGAACTAACTATATTTGGTGACGAACTAACTATATTGGGGCACGGAATAACTATATTTGGTGACGAACTAACTATATTGGGGCACGGAATAACTATATTTGGTGACCAACTAACTATATATATTGGGGCACTGAATAACTATATTTGGTGACGAACTAACTATATTGGGGCACGGAATAACTATATTTGGTGACGAACTAACTATATTTGGTGACGAACTAACTATATTTGGTGACGAACTAACTATATTGGGGCACGGAATAACTATATTTGGTGACGAACTAACTATATTGGGGCACGGAATAACTATATTTGGTGACCAACTAACTATATATATTGGGGCACTGAATAACTATATTTGGTGACGAACTAACTATATTGGGGCTCGGAATAGCTATATTTGGTGACGAACTAACTATATTGGGGCACGGAATAACTATATTTGGTGACGAACTAACTATATTGGGGCACGGAATAACTATATTTGGTGACCAACTAACTATATATATTGGGGCACGGAATAACTATATTTGGTGA
Source organism: Nemertoderma westbladi (assembly GCA_032718475.1). Lineage (NCBI taxonomy): Eukaryota > Metazoa > Xenacoelomorpha > Nemertodermatida > Nemertodermatidae > Nemertoderma > Nemertoderma westbladi. The sequence goes on along the minus strand of JAUCBJ010009041.1, from coordinate 64,099 downwards.
CGAACTAACTATATTGGGGCACGGAATAACTATATTTGGTGACGAACTAACTATATTGGGGCACGGAATAACTATATTTGGTGACGAACTAACTATATTTGGTGACGAACTAACTATATTGGGGCACGGAATAACTATATTTGGTGACGAACTAACTATATTTGGTGACGAACTAACTATATTGGGGCACGGAATAACTATATTTGGTGACGAACTAACTATATTTGGTGACGAACTAACTATATTGGGGCACGGAATAACTATATTTGGTGACGAACTAACTATATTTGGTGACGAACTAACTATATTGGGGCACGGAATAACTATATTTGGTGACGAACTAACTATATTGGGGCACGGAATAACTATATTTGGTGACGAACTAACTATATTTGGTGACGAACTAACTATATTGGGGCACGGAATAACTATATTTGGTGACGAACTAACTATATTGGGGCACGGAATAACTATATTTGGTGACGAACTAACTATATTGGGGCACGGAATAACTATATTTGGTGACCAACTAACTATATATATTGGGGCACGGAATAACTATATTTGGTGACGAACTAACTATATTGGGGCACGGAATAACTATATTTGGTGACGAACTAACTATATTGGGGCTCGGAATAGCTATATTTGGTGACGAACTAACTATATTGGGGCACGGAATAACTATATTTGGTGACGAACTAACTATATTGGGGCACGGAATATCTATATTTGGTGACGAACTAACTATATTGGGGCTCGGAATAGCTATATTTGGTGACGAACTAACTATATTGGGGCTCGGAATAGCTATATTTGGTGACGAACTAACTATATTGGGGCACGGAATAACTATATTTGGTGACGAACTAACTATATTGGGGCACGGAATAACTATATTTGGTGACGAACTAACTATATTTGGTGACGAACTAACTATATTGGGGCTCGGAATAGCTATATTTGGTGACGAACTAACTATATTGGGGCACGGAATAACTATATTTGGTGACGAACTAACTATATTGGGGCACGGAATAACTATATTTGGTGACCAACTAACTATATATATTGGGGCACGGAATAACTATATTTGGTGACGAACTAACTATATTGGGGCACGGAATAACTATATTTGGTGACGAACTAACTATATTTGGTGACGAACTAACTATATTGGGGCACGGAATAACTATATTTGGTGACGAACTAACTATATTTGGTGACGAACTAACTATATTTGGTGACGAACTAACTATATTGGGGCACGGAATAACTATATTTGGTGACGAACTAACTATATTTGGTGACGAACTAACTATATTGGGGCACGGAATAACTATATTTGGTGACGAACTAACTATATTTGGTGACGAACTAACTATATTGGGGCACGGAATAACTATATTTGGTGACGAACTAACTATATTGGGGCACGGAATAACTATATTTGGTGACGAACTAACTATATTTGGTGACGAACTAACTATATTTGGTGACGAACTAACTATATTTGGTGACGAACTAACTATATTTGGTGACGAACTAACTATATTTGGTGACGAACTAACTATATTTGGTGACGAACTAACTATATTGGGGCACGGAATAACTATATTTGGTGATGAACTAACTATATTGGGGCACGGAATAACTATATTTGGTGACGAACTAACTATATTGGGGCACGGAATAGCTATATTTGGTGACGAACTAACTATATTGGGGCACGGAATAACTATATTTGGTGACGAACTAACTATATTGGGGCACGGAATAACTATATTTGGTGACGAACTAACTATATTTGGTGACGAACTAACTATATTGGGGCACGGAACTAACTATATTTGGTGACGAACTAACTATATTTGGTGACGAACTAACTATATTGGGGCACGGAATAACTATATTTGGTGACGAACTAACTATATTTGGTGACGAACTAACTATATTTGGTGACGAACTAACTATATTGGGGCACGGAATAACTATATTTGGTGACGAACTAACTATATTGGGGCACGGAATAACTATATTTGGTGACGAACTAACTATATTTGGTGACGAACTAACTATATTGGGGCACGGAATAACTATATTTGGTGACGAACTAACTATATTTGGTGACGAACTAACTATATTGGGGCACGGAATAACTATATTTGGTGACGAACTAACTATATGTGGTGACGAACTAACTATATTGGGGCACGGAATAACTATATTTGGTGACGAACTAACTATATTTGGTGACGAACTAACTATATTTGGTGACGAACTAACTATATTGGGGCACGGAATAACTATATTTGGTGACGAACTAACTATATTGGGGCACGGAATAACTATATTTGGTGACGAACTAACTATATTTGGTGACGAACTAACTATATTTGGGGCACGGAATAACTATATTTGGTGACGAACTAACTATATTGGGGCACGGAATAACTATATTTGGTGACGAACTAACTAGTGACGAACTAACTATATTGGGGCACGGAAAAACTATATTTGGTGACGAACTAACTATATTGGGGCACGGAATAACTATATTTGGTGACGAACTAACTATATTTGGTGACGAACTAACTATATTTGGTGACGAACTAACTATATTTGGTGACGAACTAACTATATTGGGGCACGGAATAACTATATTTGGTGACGAACTAACTATATTGGGGCACGGAATAACTATATTTGGTGACGAACTAACTATATTGGGGCACGGAATAACTATATTTGGTGACGAACTAACTATATTGGGGCACGGAATAACTATATTTGGTGACGAACTAACTATATTTGGTGACGAACTAACTATATTGGGGCACGGAATAACTATATTTGGTGACGAACTAACTATATGTGGTGACGAACTAACTATATTGGGGCACGGAATAGCTATATTTGGTGACGAACTAACTATATTGGGGCACGGAATAACTATATTTGGTGACGAACTAACTATATTTGGCGACGAACTAACTATATTGGGGCACGGAATAACTATATTTGGTGACGAACTAACTATATTGGGGCACGGAATAACTATATTTGGTGACGAACTAACTATATTGGGGCACGGAATAACTATATTTGGTGACGAACTAACTATATTGGGGCACGGAATAGCTATATTTGGTGACGAACTAACTATATTGGGGCACGGAATAACTATATTTGGTGACGAACTAACTATATTTGGTGACAAACTAACTATATATATTGGGGCACGGAATAACTATATTTGGTGACGAACTAACTATATTTGGTGACGATCTAACTATATTGGGGCACGGAATAACTATATTTGGTGACGAACTAACTATATTTGGTGACGAACTAACTATATGTGGTGACGAACTAACTATATTGGGGCACGGAATAACTATATTTGGTGACGAACTAACTATATTGGGGCACGGAATAACTATATTTGGTGACGAACTAACTATATTTGGCGACGAACTAACTATATTGGGGCACGGAATAACTATATTTGGTGACGAACTAACTATATTGGGGCACGGAATAACTATATTTGGTGACGAACTAACTATATTGGGGCACGGAATAACTATATTTGGTGAGGAACTAACTATATTGGGGCACGGAATAGCTATATTTGGTGACGAACTAACTATATTGGGGCACGGAATAACTATATTTGGTGACGAACTAACTATATTTGGTGACAAACTAACTATATATATTGGGGCACGGAATAACTATATTTGGTGACGAACTAACTATATTTGGTGACGAACTAACTATATTGGGGCACGGAATAACTATATTTGGTGACGAACTAACTATATTTGGTGACGAACTAACTATATGTGGTGACGAACTAACTATATTGGGGCACGGAATAACTATATTTGGTGACGAACTAACTATATTGGGGCACGGAATAACTATATTTGGTGACGAACTAACTATATTGGGGCACGGAATAACTATATTTGGTGACGAACTAACTATATTGGGGCACGGAATAACTATATTTGGTGACGAACTAACTATATTTGGTGACGAACTAACTATATTGGGGCACGGAATAACTATATTTGGTGACGAACTAACTATATGTGGTGACGAACTAACTATATTGGGGCACGGAATAGCTATATTTGGTGACGAACTAACTATATTGGGGCACGGAATAACTATATTTGGTGACGAACTAACTATATTTGGTGACAAACTAACTATATATATTGGGGCACGGAATAACTATATTTGGTGACGAACTAACTATATTTGGTGACGAACTAACTATATTGGGGCACGGAATAACTATATTTGGTGACGAACTAACTATATTTGGTGACGAACTAACTATATTGGGGCACGGAATAACTATATTTGGTGACGAACTAACTATATGTGGTGACGAACTAACTATATTGGGGCACGGAATAACTATATTTGGTGACGAACTAACTATATTGGGGCACGGAATAACTATATTTGGTGACGAACTAACTATATTTGGTGACGAACTAACTATATTGGGGCACGGAATAACTATATTTGGTGACGAACTAACTATATTTGGTGACGAACTAACTATATTTGGTGACCAACTAACTATATTTGGTGACGAACTAACTATATTGGGGCACGGAATAACTATATTTGGTGACGAACTAACTATATTGGGGCACGGAATAACTATATTTGGTGACGAACTAACTATATTGGGGCACGGAATAACTATATTTGGTGACGAACTAACTATATTTGGTGACGAACTAACTATATTGGGGCACGGAATAACTATATTTGGTGACGAACTAACTATATGTGGTGACGAACTAACTATATTGGGGCACGGAATAGCTATATTTGGTGACGAACTAATTATATTGGGGCACGGAATAACTATATTTGGTGACGAACTAACTATATTTGGTGACGAACTAACTATATTGGGGCACGGAATAGCTATATTTGGTGACGAACTAACTATATTGGGGCACGGAATAGCTATATTTGGTGACGAACTAACTATATTTGGTGACGAACTAACTATATTGGGGCACGGAATAACTATATTTGGTGACGAACTAACTATATGTGGTGACGAACTAACTATATTGGGGCACGGAATAGCTATATTTGGTGACGAACTAACTATATTGGGGCACGGAATAACTATATTTGGTGACGAACTAACTATATTTGGTGACGAACTAACTATATTGGGGCACGGAATAACTATATTTGGTGACGAACTAACTATATGTGGTGACGAACTAACTATATTGGGGCACGGAATAGCTATATTTGGTGACGAACTAACTATATTGGGGCACGGAATAACTATATTTGGTGACGAACTAACTATATTTGGTGACGAACTAACTATATTGGGGCACGGAATAACTATATTTGGTGACGAACTAACTATATTTGGTGACGAACTAACTATATTGGGGCACGGAATAGCTATATTTGGTGACGAACTAACTATATTGGGGCACGGAATAACTATATTTGGTGACGAACTAACTATATTTGGTGACGAACTAACTATATTTGGTGACGAACTAACTATATTTGGTGACGAACTAACTATATTGGGGCACGGAATAACTATATTTGGTGACGAACTAACTATATTGGGGCACGGAATAACTATATTTGGTGACGAACTAACTATATTTGGTGACGAACTAACTATATTGGGGCACGGAATAACTATATTTGGTGACGAACTAACTATATTTGGTGACGAACTAACTATATTGGGGCACGGAATAACTATATTTGGTGACGAACTAACTATATTTGGTGACGAACTAACTATATTGGGGCACGGAATAACTATATTTGGTGACGAACTAACTATATTGGGGCGCGGAATAACTATATTTGGTGACGAACTAACTATATTTGGTGACGAACTAACTATATTGGGGCACGGAATAACTATATTTGGTGACGAACTAACTATATTGGGGCACGGAATAACTATATTTGGTGACCAACTAACTATATATATTGGGGCACGGAATAACTATATTTGGTGACGAACTAACTATATTGGGGCACGGAATAACTATATTTGGTGACGAACTAACTATATTGGGGCACGGAATAACTATATTTGGTGACGAACTAACTATATTGGGTCTCGGAATAGCTATATTTGGTGACGAACTAACTATATTGGGGCTCGGAATAGCTATATTTGGTGACGAACTAACTATATTGGGGCACGGAATAACTATATTTGGTGACGAACTAACTATATTGGGGCACGGAATAACTATATTTGGTGACCAACTAACTATATATATTGGGGCACTGAATAACTATATTTGGTGACGAACTAACTATATTGGGGCTCGGAATAGCTATATTTGGTGACGAACTAACTATATTGGGGCACGGAATAACTATATTTGGTGACGAACTAACTATATTGGGGCACGGAATAACTATATTTGGTGACCAACTAACTATATATATTGGGGCACGGAATAACTATATTTGGTGACGAACTAACTATATTGGGGCACGGAATAACTATATTTGGTGACGAACTAACTATATTGGGGCACGGAATAACTATATTTGGTGACGAACTAACTATATTTGGTGACGAACTAACTATATTGGGGCACGGAATAACTATATTTGGTGACGAACTAACTATATTTGGTGACGAACTAACTATATTTAGTGACGAACTAACTATATTGGGGCACGGAATAACTATATTTGGTGACGAACTAACTATATTTGGTGACGAACTAACTATATTGGGGCACGGAATAACTATATTTGGTGACGAACTAACTATATTTGGTGACGAACTAACTATATTGGGGCACGGAATAACTATATTTGGTGACGAACTAACTATATTGGGGCACGGAATAACTATATTTGGTGACGAACTAACTATATTGGGGCACGGAATAACTATATTTGGTGACGAACTAACTATATTTGGTGACGAACTAACTATATTGGGGCACGGAATAACTATATTTGGTGACGAACTAACTATATTTGGTGACGAACTAACTATATTTGGTGACGAACTAACTATATTTGGTGACGAACTAACTATATTTGGTGACGAACTAACTATATTTGGTGACGAACTAACTATATTTGGTGACGAACTAACTATATTGGGGCACGGAATAACTATATTTGGTGATGAACTAACTATATTGGGGCACGGAATAACTATATTTGGTGACGAACTAACTATATTGGGGCACGGAATAACTATATTTGGTGACGAACTAACTATATTGGGGCACGGAATAACTATATTTGGTGACGAACTAACTATATTTGGTGACGAACTAACTATATTGGGGCACGGAATAACTATATTTGGTGACGAACTAACTATATTGGGGCACGGAATAACTATATTTGGTGACGAACTAACTATATTGGGGCACGGAATAACTATATTTGGTGACGAACTAACTATATTTGGTGACGAACTAACTATATTGGGGCACGGAATAACTATATTTGGTGACGAACTAACTATATTTGGTGACGAACTAACTATATTGGGGCACGGAATAACTATATTTGGTGACGAACTAACTATATTTGGTGACGAACTAACTATATTTGGTGACGAACTAACTATATTGGGGCACGGAATAACTATATTTGGTGACGAACTAACTATATTTGGTGACGAACTAACTATATTTGGTGACGAACTAACTATATTGGGGCACGGAATAACTATATTTGGTGACGAACTAACTATATTGGGGCACGGAATAACTATATTTGGTGACGAACTAACTAGTGACGAACTAACTATATTGGGGCACGGAAAAACTATATTTGGTGACGAACTAACTATATTGGGGCACGGAATAACTATATTTGGTGACGAACTAACTATATTTGGTGACGAACTAACTATATTTGGTGACCAACTAACTATATTTGGTGACGAACTAACTATATTGGGGCACGGAATAACTATATTTGGTGACGAACTAACTATATTGGGGCACGGAATAACTATATTTGGTGACGAACTAACTATATTGGGGCACGGAATAACTATATTTGGTGACGAACTAACTATATTGGGGCACGGAATAACTATATTTGGTGACGAACTAACTATATTTGGTGACGAACTAACTATATTGGGGCACGGAATAACTATATTTGGTGACGAACTAACTATATGTGGTGACGAACTAACTATATTGGGGCACGGAATAGCTATATTTGGTGACGAACTAACTATATTGGGGCACGGAATAACTATATTTGGTGACGAACTAACTATATTTGGTGACAAACTAACTATATATATTGGGGCACGGAATAACTATATTTGGTGACGAACTAACTATATTGGGGCACGGAATAACTATATTTGGTGACGAACTAACTATATTGGGGCACGGAATAGCTATATTTGGTGACGAACTAACTATATTGGGGCACGGAATAACTATATTTGGTGACGAACTAACTATATTGGGGCACGGAATAACTATATTTGGTGACGAACTAACTATATTTGGTGACGAACTAACTATATTGGGGCACGGAATAACTATATTTGGTGACGAACTAACTATATTTGGTGACGAACTAACTATATTGGGGCACGGAATAACTATATTTGGTGACGAACTAACTATATTGGGGCACGGAATAACTATATTTGGTGACGAACTAACTATATTTGGTGACGAACTAACTATATTGGGGCACGGAATAACTATATTTGGTGACGAACTAACTATATTTGGTGACAAACTAACTATATTTGGTGACAAACTAACTATATTGGGGCACGGAATAACTATATTTGGTGACGAACTAACTATATTTGGTGACGAACTAACTATATTGGGGCACGGAATAACTATATTTGGTGACGAACTAACTATATTTGGTGACAAACTAACTATATTTGGTGACAAACTAACTATATTGGGGCACGGAATAACTATATTTGGTGACAAACTAACTATATATATTGGGGCACGGAATAACTATATTTGGTGACGAACTAACTATATTTGGTGACGAACTAACTATATTTGGTGACGAACTAACTATATTGGGGCACGGAATAACTATATTTGGTGACGAACTAACTATATTTGGTGACGAACTAACTATATTGGGGCACGGAATAACTATATTTGGTGACAAACTAACTATATATATTGGGGCACGGAATAGCTATATTTGGTGACGAACTAACTATATTGGGGCACGGAATAACTATATTGGGGCACGGAATAGCTATATTTGGTGACGAACTAACTATATTGGGGCACGGAATAACTATATTTGGTGACAAACTAACTATATATATTGGGGCACGGAATAGCTATATTTGGTGACGAACTAACTATATTGGGGCACGGAATAACTATATTTGGTGACGAACTAACTATATGTGGTGACGAACTAACTATATTGGGGCACGGAATAACTATATTTGGTGACGAACTAACTATATTTGGTGACAAACTAACTATATATATTGGGGCACGGAATAACTATATTTGGTGACGAACTAACTATATTTGGTGACGAACTAACTATATTGGGGCACGGAATAACTATATTTGGTGACGAACTAACTATATTTGGTGACGAACTAACTATATTGGGGCACGGAATAACTATATTTGGTGACGAACTAACTATATTGGGGCACGGAATAACTATATTTGGTGACGAACTAACTATATTTGGTGACGAACTAACTATATTGGGGCACGGAATAACTATATTTGGTGACGAACTAACTATATTTGGTGACAAACTAACTATATATATTGGGGCACGGAATAACTATATTTGGTGACGAACTAACTATATTGGGGCACGGAATAACTATATTTGGTGACGAACTAACTATATTTGGTGACAAACTAACTATATATATTGGGGCACGGAATAACTATATTTGGTGACGAACTAACTATATTTGGTGACGAACTAACTATATTTGGTGACGAACTAACTATATTGGGGCACGGAATAACTATATTTGGTGACGAACTAACTATATTGGGGCACGGAATAACTATATTTGGTGACGAACTAACTATATTGGGGCACGGAATAACTATATTTGGTGACGAACTAACTATATTGGGGCACGGAATAACTATATTTGGTGACGAACTAACTATATTGGGGCACGGAATAACTATATTTGGTGACGAACTAACTATATTTGGTGACGAACTAACTATATTGGGGCACGGAATAACTATATTTGGTGACGAACTAACTATATGTGGTGACGAACTAACTATATTGGGGCACGGAATAGCTATATTTGGTGACGAACTAACTATATTGGGGCACGGAATAACTATATTTGGTGACGAACTAACTATATTTGGTGACAAACTAACTATATATATTGGGGCACGGAATAACTATATTTGGTGACGAACTAACTATATTGGGGCACGGAATAACTATATTTGGTGACGAACTAACTATATTGGGGCACGGAATAACTATATTTGGTGACGAACTAACTATATTTGGTGACGAACTAACTATATTGGGGCACGGAATAACTATATTTGGTGACGAACTAACTATATTGGGGCACGGAATAACTATATTTGGTGACGAACTAACTATATTTGGTGACGAACTAACTATATTGGGGCACGGAATAACTATATTTGGTGACGAACTAACTATATTGGGGCACGGAATAACTATATTTGGTGACGAACTAACTATATTGGGGCACGGAATAACTATATTTGGTGACGAACTAACTATATTTGGTGACGAACTAACTATATTGGGGCACGGAATAACTATATTTGGTGACGAACTAACTATATTTGGTGACGAACTAACTATATTTGGTGACGAACTAACTATATTGGGGCACGGAATAACTATATTTGGTGACGAACTAACTATATTTGGTGACGAACTAACTATATTGGGGCACGGAATAACTATATTTGGTGACGAACTAACTATATGTGGTGACGAACTAACTATATTGGGGCACGGAATAACTATATTTGGTGACGAACTAACTATATTGGGGCACGGAATAACTATATTTGGTGACGAACTAACTATATTTGGTGACGAACTAACTATATTGGGGCACGGAATAACTATATTTGGTGACGAACTAACTATATTTGGTGACGAACTAACTATATTTGGTGACGAACTAACTATATTTGGTGACGAACTAACTATATTGGGGCACGGAATAACTATATTTGGTGACGAACTAACTATATTGGGGCACGGAATAACTATATTTGGTGACGAACTAACTATATTGGGGCACGGAATAACTATATTTGGTGACGAACTAACTATATTTGGTGACGAACTAACTATATTGGGGCACGGAATAACTATATTTGGTGACGAACTAACTATATGTGGTGACGAACTAACTATATTGGGGCACGGAATAGCTATATTTGGTGACGAACTAACTATATTGGGGCACGGAATAGCTATATTTGGTGACGAACTAACTATATTTGGTGACGAACTAACTATATTGGGGCACGGAATAACTATATTTGGTGACGAACTAACTATATGTGGTGACGAACTAACTATATTGGGGCACGGAATAGCTATATTTGGTGACGAACTAACTATATTGGGGCACGGAATAACTATATTTGGTGACGAACTAACTATATTTGGTGACGAACTAACTATATTGGGGCACGGAATAACTATATTTGGTGACGAACTAACTATATGTGGTGACGAACTAACTATATTGGGGCACGGAATAGCTATATTTGGTGACGAACTAACTATATTGGGGCACGGAATAACTATATTTGGTGACGAACTATCTATATTGGGGCACGGAATAACTATATTTGGTGACGAACTAACTATATTGGGGCACGGAATAACTATATTTGGTGACGAACTAACTATATTTGGTGACGAACTAACTATATTGGGGCACGGAATACTATATTGGGGCACGGAATACTATATTTGGTGACGAACTAATTATGGGGCACGGAATAACTATATTTGTGACGAACTAACTATATTGGGGCACGGAATAACTATATTTGGTGACGAACTAACTATATTGGGGCACGGAATAACTATATTTGGTGACGAACTAACTATATTGGGGCACGGAATAACTATATTTGGTGACGAACTAACTATATTTGGTGACGAACTAACTATATTTGGTGACGAACTAACTATATTTGGTGACGAACTAACTATATTGGGGCACGGAATAACTATATTTGGTGACGAACTAACTATATTTGGTGACGAACTAACTATATTTGGTGACGAACTAACTATATTGGGGCACGGAATAACTATATTTGGTGACGAACTAACTATATTGGGGCACGGAATAACTATATTTGGTGACGAACTAACTATATTTGGTGACGAACTAACTATATTTGGTGACGAACTAACTATATTGGGGCACGGAATAACTATATTTGGTGACGAACTAACTATATTGGGGCACGGAATAACTATATTTGGTGACGAACTAACTATATTGGGGCACGGAATAACTATATTTGGTGACGAACTAACTATATTGGGGCACGGAATAACTATATTTGGTGACGAACTAACTATATTGGGGCACGGAATAACTATATTGGGGCACGGAATAACTATATTTGGTGACGAACTAACTATATTGGGGCACGGAATAACTATATTTGGTGACGAACTAACTATATTGGTGACGAACTAACTATATTGGGGCACGGAATAACTATATTTGGTGACGAACTAACTATATTGGGGCACGGAATAACTATATTTGGTGACGAACTAACTATATTTGGTGACGAACTAACTATATTGGGGCACGGAATAACTATATTTGGTGACGAACTAACTATATTGGGGCACGGAATAACTATATTTGGTGACGAACTAACTATATTGGGGCACGGAATAACTATATTTGGTGACGAACTAACTATATTGGGGCACGGAATAACTATATTTGGTGACGAACTAACTATATTTGGTGACGAACTAACTATATTGGGGCACGGAATAACTATATTTGGTGACGAACTAACTATATGTGGTGACGAACTAACTATATTGGGGCACGGAATAGCTATATTTGGTGACGAACTAACTATATTGGGGCACGGAATAACTATATTTGGTGACGAACTAACTATATTTGGTGACAAACTAACTATATATATTGGGGCACGGAATAACTATATTTGGTGACGAACTAACTATATTTGGTGACGAACTAACTATATTGGGGCACGGAATAACTATATTTGGTGACGAACTAACTATATTTGGTGACGAACTAACTATATTGGGGCACGGAATAACTATATTTGGTGACGAACTAACTATATTGGGGCACGGAATAACTATATTTGGTGACGAACTAACTATATTTGGTGACGAACTAACTATATTTGGTGACGAACTAACTATATTTGGTGACGAACTAACTATATTGGGGCACGGAATAACTATATTTGGTGACGAACTAACTATATTGGGGCACGGAATAACTATATTTGGTGACGAACTAACTATATTGGGGCACGGAATAACTATATTTGGTGACGAACTAACTATATTGGGGCACGGAATAACTATATTTGGTGACGAACTAACTATATTTGGTGACGAACTAACTATATTGGGGCACGGAATAACTATATTTGGTGACGAACTAACTATATTGGGGCACGGAATAACTATATTTGGTGACGAACTAACTATATTGGGGCACGGAATAACTATATTTGGTGACGAACTAACTATATTGGGGCACGGAATAACTATATTTGGTGACGAACTAACTATATTTGGTGACGAACTAACTATATTGGGGCACGGAATAACTATATTTGGTGACGAACTAACTATATTGGGGCACGGAATAACTATATTTGGTGACGAACTAACTATATTGGGGCACGGAATAACTATATTTGGTGACGAACTAACTATATTGGGGCACGGAATAACTATATTTGGTGACGAACTAACTATATTTGGTGACGAACTAACTATATTTGGTGACGAACTAACTATATTTGGTGACGAACTAACTATATTGGGGCACGGAATAACTATATTTGGTGACGAACTAACTATATTGGGGCACGGAATAACTATATTTGGTGACGAACTAACTATATTGGGGCACGGAATAACTATATTTGGTGACGAACTAACTATATTGGGGCACGGAATAACTATATTTGGTGACGAACTAACTATATTTGGTGACGAACTAACTATATTTGGTGACGAACTAACTATATTTGGTGACGAACTAACTATATTGGGGCACGGAATAACTATATTTGGTGACGAACTAACTATATTGGGGCACGGAATAACTATATTTGGTGACGAACTAACTATATTGGGGCACGGAATAACTATATTTGGTGACGAACTAACTATATTGGGGCACGGAATAACTATATTTGGTGACGAACTAACTATATTTGGTGACGAACTAACTATATTGGGGCACGGAATAACTATATTTGGTGACGAACTAACTATATTTGGTGACGAACTAACTATATTTGGTGACGAACTAACTATATTTGGTGACGAACTAACTATATTTGGTGACGAACTAACTATATTTGGTGACGAACTAACTATATTTGGTGACGAACTAACTATATTTGGTGACGAACTAACTATATTGGGGCACGGAATAACTATATTTGGTGACGAACTAACTATATTTGGTGACGAACTAACTATATTTGGTGACGAACTAACTATATTGGGGCACGGAATAACTATATTTGGTGACGAACTAACTATATTGGGGCACGGAATAACTATATTGGGGCACGGAATAACTATATTTGGTGACGAACTAACTATATTTGGTGACGAACTAACTATATTGGGGCACGGAATAACTATATTTGGTGACGAACTAACTATATTTGGTGACGAACTAACTATATTTGGTGACGAACTAACTATATTGGGGCACGGAATAACTATATTTGGTGACGAACTAACTATATTGGGGCACGGAATAACTATATTTGGTGACGAACTAACTATATTGGGGCACGGAATAACTATATTTGGTGACGAACTAACTATATTGGGGCACGGAATAACTATATTTGGTGACGAACTAACTATATTGGGGCACGGAATAACTATATTTGGTGACGAACTAACTATATTTGGTGACGAACTAACTATATTGGGGCACGGAATAACTATATTTGGTGACGAACTAACTATATGTGGTGACGAACTAACTATATTGGGGCACGGAATAGCTATATTTGGTGACGAACTAACTATATTGGGGCACGGAATAACTATATTTGGTGACGAACTAACTATATTTGGTGACAAACTAACTATATATATTGGGGCACGGAATAACTATATTTGGTGACTGACAAACTAACTATATTTGGTGACGAACTAACTATATTGGGGCACGGAATAACTATATTTGGTGACGAACTAACTATATTTGGTGACAAACTAACTATATTGGGGCACGGAATAACTATATTTGGTGACGAACTAACTATATGTGGTGACGAACTAACTATATTGGGGCACGGAATAACTATATTTGGTGACGAACTAACTATATTGGGGCACGGAATAACTATATTTGGTGACGAACTAACTATATTTGGTGACGAACTAACTATATTGGGGCACGGAATAACTATATTTGGTGACGAACTAACTATATTTGGTGACGAACTAACTATATTTGGTGACCAACTAACTATATTTGGTGACGAACTAACTATATTGGGGCACGGAATAACTATATTTGGTGACGAACTAACTATATTGGGGCACGGAATAACTATATTTGGTGACGAACTAACTATATTGGGGCACGGAATAACTATATTTGGTGACGAACTAACTATATTTGGTGACGAACTAACTATATTGGGGCACGGAATAACTATATTTGGTGACGAACTAACTATATGTGGTGACGAACTAACTATATTGGGGCACGGAATAGCTATATTTGGTGACGAACTAACTATATTGGGGCACGGAATAGCTATATTTGGTGACGAACTAACTATATTTGGTGACGAACTAACTATATTGGGGCACGGAATAACTATATTTGGTGACGAACTAACTATATGTGGTGACGAACTAACTATATTGGGGCACGGAATAGCTATATTTGGTGACGAACTAACTATATTGGGGCACGGAATAACTATATTTGGTGACGAACTAACTATATTTGGTGACGAACTAACTATATTGGGGCACGGAATAACTATATTTGGTGACGAACTAACTATATGTGGTGACGAACTAACTATATTGGGGCACGGAATAGCTATATTTGGTGACGAACTAACTATATTGGGGCACGGAATAACTATATTTGGTGACGAACTAACTATATTTGGTGACGAACTAACTATATTGGGGCACGGAATAACTATATTTGGTGACGAACTAACTATATGTGGTGACGAACTAACTATATTGGGGCACGGAATAGCTATATTTGGTGACGAACTAACTATATTGTGGCACGGAATAACTATATTTGGTGACGAACTAACTATATTTGGTGACGAACTAACTATATTGGGGCACGGAATAACTATATTTGGTGACGAACTAACTATATGTGGTGACGAACTAACTATATTGGGGCACGGAATAACTATATTTGGTGACGAACTAACTATATTGGGGCACGGAATAACTATATTTGGTGACGAACTAACTATATTTGGTGACGAACTAACTATATTGGGGCACGGAATAACTATATTTGGTGACGAACTAACTATATTTGGTGACGAACTAACTATATTTGGTGACCAACTAACTATATTTGGTGACGAACTAACTATATTGGGGCACGGAATAACTATATTTGGTGACGAACTAACTATATTGGGGCACGGAATAACTATATTTGGTGACGAACTAACTATATTGGGGCACGGAATAACTATATTTGGTGACGAACTAACTATATTGGGGCACGGAATAACTATATTTGGTGACGAACTAACTATATTGGGGCACGGAATAACTATATTTGGTGACGAACTAACTATATTTGGTGACGAACTAACTATATTGGGGCACGGAATAACTATATTTGGTGACGAACTAACTATATTTGGTGACAAACTAACTATATATATTGGGGCACGGAATAACTATATTTGGTGACGAACTAACTATATTTGGTGACGAACTAACTATATGTGGTGACGAACTAACTATATTGGGGCACGGAATAACTATATTTGGTGACGAACTAACTATATTGGGGCACGGAATAACTATATTTGGTGACGAACTAACTATATTGGGGCACGGAATAACTATATTTGGTGACGAACTAACTATATTGGGGCACGGAATAACTATATTTGGTGACGAACTAACTATATTTGGTGACGAACTAACTATATTGGGGCACGGAATAACTATATTTGGTGACGAACTAACTATATGTGGTGACGAACTAACTATATTGGGGCACGGAATAGCTATATTTGGTGACGAACTAACTATATTGGGGCCCGGAATAACTATATTTGGTGACGAACTAACTATATTTGGTGACAAACTAACTATATATATTGGGGCACGGAATAACTATATTTGGTGACAAACTAACTATATTTGGTGACGAACTAACTATATTGGGGCACGGAATAACTATATTTGGTGACGAACTAACTATATTGGGGCACGGAATAACTATATTTGGTGACCAACTAACTATATGTGGTGACGAACTAACTATATTGGGGCACGGAATAACTATATTTGGTGACAAACTAACTATATTTGGTGACGAACTAACTATATTGGGGCACGGAATAACTATATTTGGTGACAAACTAACTATATTTGGTGACGAACTAACTATATTGGGGCACGGAATAACTATATTTGGTGACCAACTAACTATATGTGGTGACGAACTAACTATATTGGGGCACGGAATAACTATATTTGGTGACAAACTAACTATATTTGGTGACGAACTAACTATATTGGGGCACGGAATAACTATATTTGGTGACGAACTAACTATATTGGGGCACGGAATAACTATATTTGGTGACGAACTAACTATATTTGGTGACGAACTAACTATATTGGGGCACGGAATAACTATATTTGGTGACGAACTAACTATATGTGGTGACGAACTAACTATATTGGGGCACGGAATAACTATATTTGGTGACGAACTAACTATATTGGGGCACGGAATAACTATATTTGGTGACGAACTAACTATATTTGGTGACGAACTAACTATATTGGGGCACGGAATAACTATATTTGGTGACGAACTAACTATATTTGGTGACGAACTAACTATATTTGGTGACCAACTAACTATATTTGGTGACGAACTAACTATATTGGGGCACGGAATAACTATATTTGGTGACGAACTAACTATATTGGGGCACGGAATAACTATATTTGGTGACGAACTAACTATATTGGGGCACGGAATAACTATATTTGGTGACGAACTAACTATATTTGGTGACGAACTAACTATATTGGGGCACGGAATAACTATATTTGGTGACGAACTAACTATATGTGGTGACGAACTAACTATATTGGGGCACGGAATAGCTATATTTGGTGACGAACTAACTATATTGGGGCACGGAATAACTATATTTGGCGACGAACTAACTATATTGGGGCACGGAATAACTATATTTGGTGACGAACTAACTATATTGGGACACGGAATAACTATATTTGGTGACGAACTAACTATATTGGGGCACGGAATAACTATATTTGGTGACGAACTAACTATATGTGGTGACGAACTAACTATATTGGGGCACGGAATAGCTATATTTGGTGACGAACTAACTATATTGGGGCACGGAATAACTATATTTGGTGACGAACTAACTATATTTGGTGACGAACTAACTATATTGGGGCACGGAATAACTATATTTGGTGACGAACTAACTATATGTGGTGACGAACTAACTATATTGGGGCACGGAATAGCTATATTTGGTGACGAACTAACTATATTGTGGCACGGAATAACTATATTTGGTGACGAACTAACTATATTTGGTGACGAACTAACTATATTGGGGCACGGAATAACTATATTTGGTGACGAACTAACTATATGTGGTGACGAACTAACTATATTGGGGCACGGAATAACTATATTTGGTGACGAACTAACTATATTGGGGCACGGAATAACTATATTTGGTGACGAACTAACTATATTTGGTGACGAACTAACTATATTGGGGCACGGAATAACTATATTTGGTGACGAACTAACTATATTTGGTGACGAACTAACTATATTTGGTGACGAACTAACTATATTGGGGCACGGAATAACTATATTTGGTGACGAACTAACTATATTTGGTGACGAACTAACTATATTTGGTGACGAACTAACTATATTGGGGCACGGAATAGCTATATTTGGTGACGAACTAACTATATTGGGGCACGGAATAACTATATTTGGTGACCAACTAACTATATTTGGTGACGAACTAACTATATTGGGGCACGGAATAACTATATTTGGTGACGAACTAACTATATTGGGGCACGGAATAACTATATTTGGTGACGAACTAACTATATTGGGGCACGGAATAACTATATTTGGTGACGAACTAACTATATTTGGTGACGAACTAACTATATTGGGGCACGGAATAACTATATTTGGTGACGAACTAACTATATTGGTGCACGGAATAACTATATTGGGGCACGGAATAACTATATTTGGTGACGAACTAACTATATTGGGGCACGGAATAACTATATTTGGTGACGAACTAACTATATTGGGGCACGGAATAACTATATTTGGTGACGAACTAACTATATGTGGTGACGAACTAACTATATTGGGGCACGGAATAGCTATATTTGGTGACGAACTAACTATATTGGGGCACGGAATAGCTATATTTGGTGACGAACTAACTATATTTGGTGACGAACTAACTATATTGGGGCACGGAATAACTATATTTGGTGACGAACTAACTATATGTGGTGACGAACTAACTATATTGGGGCACGGAATAACTATATTTGGTGACGAACTAACTATATGTGGTGACGAACTAACTATATTGGGGCACGGAATAGCTATATTTGGTGACGAACTAACTATATTTGGTGACGAACTAACTATATGTGGTGACGAACTAACTATATTGGGGCACGGAATAGCTATATTTGGTGACGAACTAACTATATTTGGTGACGAACTAACTATATGTGGTGACGAACTAACTATATTGGGGCACGGAATAGCTATATTTGGTGACGAACTAACTATATTGGGGCACGGAATAGCTATATTTGGTGACAAACTAACTATATATATTGGGGCACGGAATAACTATATTGGGGCACGGAATAACTATATTTGGTGACGAACTAACTATATTGGGGCACGGAATAACTATATTTGGTGACGAACTAATTATATCGGGGCACGGAATAACTATATTTGGTGACGAACTAACTATATTGGGGCACGGAATAACTATATTTGGTGACGAACTAACTATATTGGGGCACGGAATAACTATATTTGGTGACGAACTAACTATATTGGGGCACGGAATATCTATATTTGGTGACGAACTAACTATATTTGGTGACGAACTAACTATATTTGGTGACGAACTAACTATATTGGGGCACGGAATAACTATATTTGGTGACGAACTAACTATATTTGGTGACGAACTAACTATATTTGGTGACGAACTAACTATATTGGGGCACGGAATAACTATATTTGGTGACGAACTAACTATATTGGGGCACGGAATAACTATATTTGGTGACGAACTAACTATATTTGGTGACGAACTAACTATATTGGGGCACGGAATAACTATATTTGGTGACGAACTAACTATATTTGGTGACGAACTAACTATATTGGGGCACGGAATAACTATATTTGGTGACGAACTAACTATATTTGGTGACGAACTAACTATATTTGGTGACGAACTAACTATATTGGGGCACGGAATAACTATATTTGGTGACGAACTAACTATATTGGGGCACGGAATAACTATATTTGGTGACGAACTAACTATATTGGGGCACGGAATAACTATATTTGGTGACGAACTAACTATATTGGGGCACGGAATAACTATATTTGGTGACGAACTAACTATATTGGGGCACGGAATAACTATATTGGGGCACGGAATAACTATATTTGGTGACGAACTAACTATATTGGGGCACGGAATAACTATATTTGGTGACGAACTAACTATATTGGGGCACGGAATAACTATATTGGGGCACGGAATAACTATATTTGGTGACGAACTAACTATATGTGGTGACGAACTAACTATATTGGGGCACGGAATAGCTATATTTGGTGACGAACTAACTATATTGGGGCACGGAATAGCTATATTTGGTGACGAACTAACTATATTTGGTGACGAACTAACTATATTGGGGCACGGAATAACTATATTTGGTGACGAACTAACTATATGTGGTGACGAACTAACTATATTGGGGCACGGAATAACTATATTTGGTGACGAACTAACTATATGTGGTGACGAACTAACTATATTGGGGCACGGAATAGCTATATTTGGTGACGAACTAACTATATTGGGGCACGGAATAACTATATTTGGTGACGAACTAACTATATTTGGTGACAAACTAACTATATATATTGGGGCACGGAATAACTATATTTGGTGACGAACTAACTATATTGGGGCACGGAATAACTATATTTGGTGACGAACTAACTATATTGGGGCACGGAATAACTATATTTGGTGACGAACTAACTATATTGGGGCACGGAATAACTATATTTGGTGACGAACTAATTATATCGGGGCACGGAATAACTATATTTGGTGACGAACTAACTATATTGGGGCACGGAATAACTATATTTGGTGACGAACTAACTATATTGGGGCACGGAATAACTATATTTGGTGACGAACTAACTATATTGGGGCACGGAATATCTATATTTGGTGACGAACTAACTATATTTGGTGACGAACTAACTATATTTGGTGACGAACTAACTATATTGGGGCACGGAATAACTATATTTGGTGACGAACTAACTATATTTGGTGACGAACTAACTATATTTGGTGACGAACTAACTATATTGGGGCACGGAATAACTATATTTGGTGACGAACTAACTATATTGGGGCACGGAATAACTATATTTGGTGACGAACTAACTATATTGGGGCACGGAATAACTATATTTGGTGACGAACTAACTATATTGGGGCACGGAATAACTATATTTGGTGACGAACTAACTATATTTGGTGACGAACTAACTATATTGGGGCACGGAATAACTATATTTGGTGACGAACTAACTATATTGGGGCACGGAATATCTATATTTGGTGACGAACTAACTATATTTGGTGACGAACTAACTATATTTGGTGACGAACTAACTATATTGGGGCACGGAATAACTATATTTGGTGACGAACTAACTATATTTGGTGACGAACTAACTATATTTGGTGACGAACTAACTATATTGGGGCACGGAATAACTATATTTGGTGACGAACTAACTATATTGGGGCACGGAATAACTATATTTGGTGACGAACTAACTATATTGGGGCACGGAATAACTATATTTGGTGACGAACTAACTATATTTGGTGACGAACTAACTATATTTGGTGACGAACTAACTATATTGGGGCACGGAATAACTATATTTGGTGACGAACTAACTATATTGGGGCACGGAATAACTATATTTGGTGACGAACTAACTATATTGGGGCACGGAATAACTATATTTGGTGACGAACTAACTATATTGGGGCACGGAATAACTATATTTGGTGACGAACTAACTATATTGGGGCACGGAATAACTATATTGGGGCACGGAATAACTATATTTGGTGACGAACTAACTATATTGGGGCACGGAATAACTATATTTGGTGACGAACTAACTATATTGGGGCACGGAATAACTATATTGGGGCACGGAATAACTATATTTGGTGACGAACTAACTATATTGGGGCACGGAATAACTATATTTGGTGACGAACTTACTATATTGGGGCACGGAATAACTATATTTGGTGACGAACTAACTATATTTGGTGACGAACTAACTATATTTGGTGACGAACTAACTATATTGGGGCACGGAATAACTATATTTGGTGACGAACTAACTATATTGGGGCACGGAATAACTATATTTGGTGACGAACTTACTATATTGGGGCACGGAATAACTATATTTGGTGACGAACTAACTATATTTGGTGACGAACTAACTATATTTGGTGACGAACTAACTATATTGGGGCACGGAATAACTATATTTGGTGACGAACTAACTATATTGGGGCACGGAATAACTATATTTGGTGACGAACTTACTATATTGGGGCACGGAATAACTATATTTGGTGACGAACTAACTATATTTGGTGACGAACTAACTATATTTGGTGACGAACTAACTATATTGGGGCACGGAATAACTATATTTGGTGACGAACTAACTATATTGGGGCACGGAATAACTATATTTGGTGACGAACTAACTATATTGGGGCACGGAATAACTATATTTGGTGACGAACTAACTATATTGGGGCACGGAATAACTATATTTGGTCACGAACTAACTATATTGGGGCACGGAATAACTATATTTGGTGACGAACTAACTATATTGGGGCTCGGAATAGCTATATTTGGTGACGAACTAACTATATTGGGGCACGGAATAACTATATTTGGTGACGAACTAACTATATTTGGTGACGAACTAACTATATTGGGGCACGGAATAACTATATTTGGCGACGATAACTATATTGGGGCACGGCAAAACTATATTTGGTGACGAACTAACTATATTTGGTGACGAACTAACTATATTGGGGCACGGAATAACTATATTTGGTGACGAACTAACTATATTGGGGCACGGAATAACTATATTTGGTGACGAACTAACTATATTTGGTGACGAACTAACTATATTGGGGCACGGAATAACTATATTTGGTGACGAACTAACTATATTGGGGCACGGAATAACTATATTTGGTGACGAACTAACTATATTTGGTGACGAACTAACTATATTTGGTGACCAACTAACTATATTTGGTGACGAACTAACTATATTGGGGCACGGAATAACTATATTTGGTGACGAACTAACTATATTTGGTGACGAACTAACTATATTGGGGCACGGAATAACTATATTTGGTGACGAACTAACTATATTGGGGCACGGAATAACTATATTTGGTGACGAACTAACTATATTTGGTGACGAACTAACTATATTGGGGCACGGAATAACTATATTTGGTGACGAACTAACTATATTGGGGCACGGAATAACTATATTTGGTGACGAACTAACTATATTTGGTGACGAACTAACTATATTTGGTGACCAACTAACTATATTTGGTGACGAACTAACTATATTGGGGCACGGAATAACTATATTTGGTGACGAACTAACTATATTGGGGCACGGAATAACTATATTTGGTGACGAACTAACTATATTTGGTGACGAACTAACTATATTGGGGCACGGAATAACTATATTTGGTGACGAACTAACTATATTGGGGCACGGAATAACTATATTTGGTGACGAACTAACTATATTGGGGCACGGAATAACTATATTTGGTGAGGAACTAACTATATTGGGGCACGGAATAGCTATATTTGGTGACGAACTAACTATATTGGGGCACGGAATAACTATATTTGGTGACGAACTAACTATATTTGGTGACGAACTAACTATATTGGGGCACGGAATAACTATATTTGGTGACGAACTAACTATATTGGGGCACGGAATAACTATATTTGGTGACGAACTAACTATATTGGGGCACGGAATAACTATATTTGGTGACGAACTAACTATATTGGGGCACGGAATAACTATATTGGGGCACGGAATAGCTATATTTGGTGACGAACTAACTATATTGGGGCACGGAATAACTATATTGGGGCACGGAATAGCTATATTTGGTGACGAACTAATTATATTGGGGCACGGAATAACTATATTTGGTGACGAACTAACTATATTGGGGCACGGAATAACTATATTTGGTGACGAACTAACTATATTTGGTGACGAACTAACTATATTGGGGCACGGAATAACTATATTTGGTGACGAACTAACTATATTTGGTGACGAACTAACTATATTGGGGCACGGAATAACTATATTGGGGCACGGAATAACTATATTTGGTGACGAACTAACTATATTGGGGCACGGAATAACTATATTTGGTGACGAACTAACTATATTGGGGCACGGAATAACTATATTTGGCGACGAACTAACTATATTGGGGCACGGAATAACTATATTTGGTGGCGAACTAACTATATTGGGGCACGGAATAACTATATTTGGTGACGAACTAACTATATTTGGTGACTAACTAACTATATTGGGGCACGGAATAACTATATTTTTGGGGACTACATTCCAAGCACGGTCTTACACTATCATGGCTCGCTGCCTTACACTATGGCAGGCTGCCTTACACTATGGCAGGCTGTCTTACACTACGGAACGCTGCCTTACACTATGGAACGCTGCCTTACACTATGGCACGCTCTCATACTCATACTATATGGCGCGCTGCCTTCGTTCGTACGACTTTACAAAACTCGGGAAAACAAAACTTTGTTATTTGTAATCTTTTTTTTGTTCCCCAGACTTTTGCAAACTCGTTCAAACGACTTTACAAAACACGGGGAAACAAATCTATTTGGCTGGAGTGGTTTCTATACCAACAAAAAGCCAATCATGTTTGTTCGCCCGACTTTTGCAAACTCGTTCGAACGACTTTACAAAACTCGGGGAAACAAATCTAATTGGCTGGGGTGGTTTCTATATCAACTGACATCCAATCAAGTTTGTTTACATAATTTAGCCAATCAGACCGAAACTGCAGTCTCTTTGATATCTTGATTTTTCGAATCGGTAGCCAATATTACATCCACTGTTGCTACTCCCTTAATTATGTATTTATTGGTTTGGTGATATTCGCTCACACTAAAAGATATATAAAAGCAAATAAAAAATAAAGACACCTGGTACCCTCCTGTCCTATTCCCAAACAATGACAATCCACAGATGCCATTGGGTATAACTGATAACAACTGTGCTTCTGTGCCAACTTGGTGGAAGAGTGGTTACTCACTTTGCTACTTGCTAGGAGGTCGCGGGTTCGATCCCATGCCGAGCCAGTTACAATTTCGTAACTCGTGTGCCCACACAGCGATGTGGGTACCTATAGCTTATGCTGGGGCAGTAAAGAAAAAGGGTTGGATGTTTACTGTGTGTTCAATCAACCTTGGGAGTTATTGTGGCGCCCTCCCTGCCTTATAGGTTACAGCCAAGACAGAGGAGCCTTCGGGTTGCGTTCGGTATTTCGTGTTTCACACGTTTGCCGATCACTTTCCTTTTATCTGCCAACCACTGCCTCTAAGACAATTACAGCTACTGCAAAAGTCGGGGAAACAAACTTGATTGGATGTCCGTTGGTACAGAAACCACTCCAGCCAATTAGATTTGTTTCCCCGAGTTTTGTAAAGTCGTTCGAACGAGTTCGCAAAAGTCGGGGGAACAAAAAAAAAGATTAGAAAAATTGGCCCCCCAAATTAAATAGCCACCGCCACCTTGCCACTAACTCGAAATAGACAAACGGTAATATTTGAATTCGTCCGAATGTCGACCGAAACACTTTGCAGTTAGTTAGTCAACTGATCCAATTTCATTGTCTGTAGGTTGAAGCATACTGCACAGCAAAATATTATCGACCGGTTAATTCAATTTATTACGGCTGTCGTTTCGGATAAGAAATATGAAAAATCGACCCCCACGCCAAAACGACACCTGATGGTGTGCCCTTCCGACGTCAGTGAGGTGGGTAGATCATTAAGTTTTCTTACGCATCTCAGAAGGGACAATGTAAGACCTTTTTGTACCAGTTCATGGCGTTACAGTACACTTGAGGCTATGTGGCTTGTAAATAAAATTTAAACATTTAGAAAAGACTCACGCAATTCAATTGAACCGTCTGCAAACATCAATACATTTTTTTCCAATGTATCTTTAGTCACATGTTGTTGGTGAGGGGGGAGTGGGGGTCAACTACAGCAATTCAGACGTGCCTCTTGCGCCTCCATGGCTAGAGAGAATCGAGGCTGCTACCCTGCTTGACACAGGAACACTGTGCTGTCTTCCGATTGGAGGAGCTTTCAAATAACTTTTCACAAATCACCCAATCCGTGAACCATAATGTGGGTGGACTGCACACAAACTCTATATTATTCATTATAATCATTGGTGGGGCGAATATCTTAGAAAACAAATCATTCTTAAAAATAGCAATGCTTGGACCCATGTGACTGCGCTTGTGTCAGGAAACAGACGGTCTCATATAATTATTGTTAGAGCTGGGCTATTAAAAGGGTGTTTTTTTTTGAGGGACAACAATATCACGACACGTAACATAACAAATATATAAATTGTGCCTTTAAACAATTTATAATTTTAATCCTTAACCTTTGAACATTTTTAAAAATATTGATATTTAGAGGTCGCCAAGAACCATAAACTTATCCCATCAATGTGACATTAAGCGCGACTGGTTCATTGCCCAGTTTATGGTTCTTTGACGACATCTAAATAATTCAATATACTTATATAATTTATTTAATTAAATTAAATTAAATATTTAATTTTCCTCAAGTGAAACAAATTTATGGGCGAAGTACCTGGATGTCAGACTCCTACTACCAAGGGAAATAAAACTTTTGTTGAACTGCTCTGTCTGTATTTTAACAATTTTCAATATGATTTCTTTTGTTTTTATCATTCTCCTTCATTTAAATCGGATACAGACGAACCCTTGTGTAGCCCACCTCTGTTATTATTTATTTGTTATTTTTAGGAAAAAACTAAGAAAAAAAGAACCTCGTCTCTAGTGGATCCCGGCACCGTTGTTGGAGATTTGAACACACCGTTCCCGTTTTCCAGTAAGTTATTAACGCATTGAGTTAAAAGGACTTAAACTGTGTAATTCATTTTGTGCTAATATTTCCCGAATAATATGTCATGCAGTTTTATCAGTGGCGTATCAGCGCAAAGTACATGCATGGTCCAATCAATGAGCTGCATTAGGAACAGACCTGCAGTTTGCAGCTGGGTTTTTCCCTGCGGGCATCCTTGTGTATATTTATGTACCAACAAGCATCAACTCATCATACGCGATTGGTTGTATATACATGGTGTTAGACCCTGACACACCCACCAGTCAACGACACACTTTCATAGTTTAGCCATGTTCTCATGTCCAGTATATATAAAAAAAAAAAAAAACAGTCGGCCGAAGCCGGAGGCGACCCGAAGGCTCCTCTTTCGATAGCTGCTACCCGAGGGTAGGGGTGGGCGCTACTCTTATCCCAAGATTTATAAAAAATTATAAGTATATATAGAAAATTTAAATAAAATATAAAAAACAACTTTGCAAAAAGAATTCACTTGTATAAACATAGTAAATAGAGTATTTGTTGGTGGCCATTAGTATCACTCAGTAGCAATGTATTGTATAATATTATCTTATAATATAATATTTGGTTAAACATTGTAAGATGATGGAGGGCGGTGGACGGTGGTGTGTAAGTCACCTTGGGGCGCTTGGCTGGTTAAATTAAATTATGTTCGAGGTTTCGGGCATTTCCGACCTTGAACAATTCTATCTAACTCAGACGATTCCGACCCGTGAAATATTTTCACATTTTTGGGTTTTTATTTGATCTGTTGCAGAATTTAATGGAGATGTAAAATCTTAAAACGGCCTGGCGAGATCTTTTTTATTTCTCCAGTTATCGCTGTCTTTCCATCTACCAGTTTGTCCGTCAAAATTCAGAAGACAGACAAACCGTCGCATAGATATTAGATATCAGTGATGCCTCCAAACATTAAAACTGACATCGGAAATAAATTGATAATTTTAGTGAGTTGGTATGAAGCCATAGTGCGAAACATTACTGGCCGATTAACCGACTAGTCAGTATGTCGTTACATTCAATTATCACCGATTAACAGACAACAGACAGACAGGTTTGGGCGGGAAGTTTCAAACTTTAAAGCAAATTATATCGGAATCACATTTATCAATTTTTCAAAATACTACTCATCCGCCATTTTTCACTCAAATTCAATAATCTATGGCTCGTTTGGTTCGTTCGGCTCGTTTGGCTCGTTCGTTTGGTTTGGTTTGAAGGGTTTTTTGAAGATCTTGAAAAAATATCCAGCACTTTTTTGATAAAAAAATTTGTTCAAATATTATTGCGAATTTTAATTAATTGAATTTGTTAAAATCAATTAATTTAATTAAAAATTAATAATCTAAAAAATCGGCTGGAGTGTTTATGTAGATGCGAAGATACTGGGACCAAAAAAGTTGGTTTTTCAATTTTTATTGCTGTTCGGCCTCCCCTACGTTGGCTGAACACAATATATCAGTGCTACTGACCTACCACAGGATTTTCGGGATGTTTAAAAAGCTATGCCCCGATATCCGATATACACCCCCCCCCCCCCTCCCCTTAATAGATAAATTAACATTGAGACGAGATATTTATTCGCCAAAATTGGATTTGCTTCCACCCCCGTACTTAAATCTCACACTGAGTGTAATTTTACAGACGATGCCGTTACCGACACAACTACAGGTCCTTCTTCTACCCTGGGGTTGAAATCCAATGACTTCGCGCTGCTCCAATCGTTGGCAGTCGATAACTTCGGACGTCCTTATCAATACAGCATCGATACTGGCTCACAGGTATGGTACCAGGTAGGGTATATTTACCGTAGATACTGGCTCACACGTATGGTATCTTTACCGTAGATACTGGCTCACACGTATGGTATCTTTACCGTAGATTCGGCTCACAGGTATGGTATCTTTACCGTAGATTCGGGCTCACAGGTATGGTATCTTCACCGTAGATTCGGGCTCACAGGTATGGTATCTTTACCGTAGATTCGGCTCACAGGTATGGTATCTTCACCGTAGATTCGGGCTCACAGGTATGGTATCTTTACCGTAGATACTGGCTCACAGGTATGGTATCTTTACCGTAGATTCGGGCTCACAGGTATGGTATCTTTACCGTAGATACTGGCTCACAGGTATGGTATCTTTACCGTAGATTCGGGCTCACAGGTATGGTATCTTCACCGTAGATTCGGCTCACAGGTATGGTATCTTCACCGTAGATTCGGGCTCACAGGTATGGTATCTTTACCGTAGATACTGGCTCACAGGTATGGTATCTTTACCGTAGATTCGGGCTCACAGGTATGGTATCTTTACCGTAGATACTGGCTCACAGGTATGGTATCTTTACCGTAGATTCGGGCTCACAGGTATG
The DNA here is from genome assembly GCA_032718475.1 of Nemertoderma westbladi. Lineage (NCBI taxonomy): Eukaryota > Metazoa > Xenacoelomorpha > Nemertodermatida > Nemertodermatidae > Nemertoderma > Nemertoderma westbladi. The sequence continues at coordinate 33,475 of JAUCBJ010009041.1, read as the reverse complement.
GTATCTTTACCGTAGATTCGGCTCACAGGTATGGTATCTTTACCGTAGATTCGGGCTCACAGGTATGGTATCTTTACCGTAGATACTGGCTCACAGGTATGGTATCTTTACCGTAGATTCGGGCTCACAGGTATGGTATCTTTACCGTAGATTCGGCTCACAGGTATGGTATCTTCACCGTAGATTCGGGCTCACAGGTATGGTATCTTTACCGTAGATACTGGCTCACAGGTATGGTATCTTTACCGTAGATTCGGGCTCACAGGTATGGTATCTTTACCGTAGATTCGGCTCACAGGTATGGTATCTTTACCGTAGATTCGGGCTCACAGGTATGGTATCTTTACCGTAGATACTGGCTCACAGGTATGGTATCTTTACCGTAGATTCGGGCTCACAGGTATGGTATCTTCACCGTAGATTCGGGCTCACAGGTATGGTATCTTTACCGTAGATTCGGCTCACAGGTATGGTATCTTTACCGTAGATTCGGGCTCACAGGTATGGTATCTTTACCGTAGATTCGGGCTCACAGGTATGGTATCTTTACCGTAGATTCGGCTCACAGGTATGGTATCTTCACCGTAGATTCGGGCTCACAGGTATGGTATCTTTACCGTAGATTCGGGCTCACAGGTATGGTATCTTTACCATAGATTCGGGCTCACAGGTATGGTATCTTTACCGTAGATACTGGCTCACAGGTATGGTATCTTTACCGTAGATTCGGGCTCACAGGTATGGTATCTTTACCGTAGATACTGGCTCACAGGTATGGTATCTTTACCGTAGATTCGGGCTCACAGGTATGGTATCTTTACCGTAGATTCGGCTCACAGGTATGGTATCTTTACCGTAGATTCGGGCTCACAGGTATGGTATCTTTACCGTAGATACTGGCTCACAGGTATGGTATCTTTACCGTAGATTCGGGCTCACAGGTATGGTATCTTTACCGTAGATACTGGCTCACAGGTATGGTATCTTTACCGTAGATTCGGGCTCACAGGTATGGTATCTTTACCGTAGATTCGGCTCACAGGTATGGTATCTTTACCGTAGATTCGGCTCGCAGGTATGGTATCTTTACCGTAGATACTGGCTCACAGGTATGGTATCTTTACCGTAGATTCGGGCTCACAGGTATGGTATCTTTACCGTAGATTCGGCTCACAGGTATGGTATCTTTACCGTAGATTCGGGCTCACAGGTATGGTATCTTTACCGTAGATACTGGCTCACAGGTATGGTATCTTTACCGTAGATTCGGGCTCACAGGTATGGTATCTTTACCGTAGATTCGGCTCACAGGTATGGTATCTTTACCGTAGATTCTGGCTCACAGGTATGGTATCTTTACCGTAGATACTGGCTCACAGGTATGGTATCTTTACCGTAGATTCGGGCTCACAGGTATGGTATCTTTACCGTAGATTCTGGCTCACAGGTATGGTATCTTTACCGTAGATTCGGCTCACAGGTATGGTATCTTTACCGTAGATTCGGGCTCACAGGTATGGTATCTTTACCGTAGATTCGGGCTCACAGGTATGGTATCTTTACCGTAGATTCGGCTCACAGGTATGGTATCTTTACCGTAGATTCTGGCTCACAGGTATGGTATCTTTACCGTAGATTCGGGCTCACAGGTATGGTATCTTTACCGTAGATTCGGGCTCACAGGTATGGTATCTTTACCGTAGATACTGGCTCACAGGTATGGTATCTTTACCGTAGATTCGGGCTCACAGGTATGGTATCTTTACCGTAGATTCGGGCTCACAGGTATGGTATCTTTACCGTAGATTCGGGCTCACAGGTATGGTATCTTTACCGTAGATACTGGCTCACAGGTATGGTATCTTTACCGTAGATTCGGGCTCACAGGTATGGTATCTTTACCGTAGATTCGGGCTCACAGGTATGGTATCTTTACCGTAGATACTGGCTCACAGGTATGGTATCTTTACCGTAGATACTGGCTCACAGGTATGGTATCTTTACCGTAGATTTGGGCTCACAGGTATGGTATCTTTACCGTAGATTCGGGCTCACAGGTATGGTATCTTTACCGTAGATTCGGGCTCACACGTATGGTATCTTTACCGTAGATTCGGGCTCACAGGTATGGTATCTTTACCGTAGATACTGGCTCACAGGTATGGTATCTTTACCGTAGATTCGGGCTCACACGTATGGTATCTTTACCGTAGATTCGGGCTCACAGGTATGGTATCTTTACCGTAGATACTGGCTCACAGGTATGGTATCTTTACCGTAGATACTGGCTCACGGTTGAAGGGGGAACTTTCCCCTCTTCTTTAATTATTGGTGTTTTGTTAAATTTCTTAAATACCGAGTTTGTAATACAGTAGAATCTCTCAATATTAATCTGTATCTCATAACTGTGCCTTGTGATGCGCGAAGGCCCCACGAACGTCTCATTAAAATGTGTAAGAAAGGATCGTTATTCACAAATTGTGGGTTTTCCGGAAATATGTTTTTTCAAGGAAATGTCCGGAAATTATCGGAAAAGTATATTTCACCCGTAGTTACGACCGCAAGAGCCAAGACAACAAACCACCTCAACACAACTAAGCAGAAATCACTTGTTTCTAGTGTTTACTCTACTTGTGTTTTCCTTTTTTCAGAATGTGTATAAACTGGCAAAATTGGGTAAACCTTAATATTATCCTAAAATATCAGTATTCTCTAGAGATACAGTTAATTACTGTTCGTGCGGCCTTCGCGCAGCACGAGGCTCAGTTTTCAGATACAGATTAAAATTGACCAATTCTATCCCAAAATCGTTATTTAAGAAATTTAACCAAACCACCAATAAGAATAAATCAAAGAAGAGATTAAAGTTCCCCCCCCCCCCCCCCCCCCCCTCGTTTCAATCGCCCACTTAATCTGCACGACTGCACCACCCCAACCCAAAGGCGCACAGAGGTTTAATGAAAGGCAGCGGTATTAACAGGAAATTTGTGTTTTAAATTTTAGGTAAAGAGGCAACCCAATTTGCAAAAATTATTTAAACTTAGCCGATAGTATTGATACTGAAATATTAATTTATCATGTCAACCAACACCTCAACGAAATTATTTATATAATTATTCTAAAGAATCACGATTAAATACTCAGCCAATCATTTTTTCGAGATAAAGCAAGCTGTGTTATTACTCTGGTACCTTACACTAGTGCCTATGTCCTATGGATGTAATTACCCGTTCGTGCTGATGTGGTTGGACTGGTTCCCAGCAAGGCTAGGCAATACCAAGCATGCCAATGAATGAGGGAGCTGGTATAGAAACGGTGGCATTTTGATAACTTATTTATGTTTGGATCAATTAAAAACATATTTCTTAAAGCAAATCACTTGAACTAATTAAAAACTATAATGGAATGGGGTATGGGGATTACAGCTGTATAATTTTTAAGTATAATTATTTAAATCTTATACTGTAAAATAATTAATTTCCGTTAAAAGAAATGCTTGAAAATGCTGTTATTTACCTTAACCAACATTAATTTATTAATCATTAATTAATTAACTGAATTTATCTTACCTTCTCGAAGGCCACACGCAAATTCAACTTGGAAAATTTCTCAACTTTTGCCAGACTACCTGTGTACCAAGATTGGATATAATTCATTAAGATTTGGCTGATTTATTAACGTTTAAAATTGGACACGACAGAACAACAGATCGGCAGATCAACAGAACAACAGACACACCGATTGAGTTAGTGGTACCCGTATGCTAAGCTCGCTTACTTTCGTGGCTCGCCCCACAGGGATGCGAATTAGGAAATTTGACATTTTTATGGAAATTTTCTATTTTATTAATAATTTATTATGTAAAGTTTATTTTTAATTAAATAGTAAATTTTTACAGAAATTTACAGAAATATTAATAATATTATTTTAAGTTTTATATTTCTAAAATTAATGTACATTTCAATTTTAACTATTTCACAATATAATATTTTTGTATTTCGTATCGTATTGTATACAATACAATACATGAATACAATATCTCAATACAATATAAACGCGGGCTACCTCTACACAATTAATAGTGATATCGGCTTTGTTGCAATAAGGGGGGCGAGCCACGTAAGTCCAGTTGAGTCTTATCGTTGGGGGTATAATTAGTGGGCCCGTCTGTCGTCGTTGTTGTCGAAAATGTTTAAACGCTAATAAAGCAGTCAATCTGTGATTAAATGGAATCAAAACTGGTAGGCCTACTCGTTTGTAGTCTATAAAAAGTTTAACAATTCTACACACAGACATACTTCTATAGTTAATATGTCAACCACTAGGGGGCGAATGACTAAGTCCACTAATTGCACCTCTACGCTACGCAAACGCTCATCTAGACTTACGTGTGCGCGAAGTCAGCTCACCTACGTGTAATTACACTACAGATGGAATATTTACCACTTCAGTTTGTATCTTAGAGTTTATATTTATACCAATTAAATTGTTTTTCTTACAGTCTCCTTCCCGTGGTATCTATAACCTAATGGCTAGCCCCCATTACTCATTAGATACCGATGCTTACCCCGACTTAGATCCATTCTCTGATTCGAACTTTCTATCGACGTTGGATGTAGGTCATGTTCCTGCCAACTCTAACAACGAATCAAGGTTTGAATACAACAGTTACTCTATATTAGGATCTCGATTATTAGTAGTTTTCCAATCGCCATCGTAGCAGAGATTATTATTGTAATCACTTTTTGTTATTTCGCTGAGGCATATCATTCTGTCATTGATATTAAAAACGTACAAACCGTTACCATAGAGCCAGAACAACACACCACAATTTTTCAAAAAAAAATTTTTCACCAAAATTACTCAAGATGGCGTTTTACATCTAATGTTAAAATCATAGACTTGTATGTCAGTCCGTTTAGGAGATATGGAAAACCAGAACAACCCTCACAACATAAAAGTTGAAAACCGTTAGAGGTAAAACAACACATACCACACTTATTCGAAGCAAAAGAACCCACACCACACAATGCAATGTATTGCAACTCCTGTATATTATTTATAAACGAATCAAAAGAAGCCAAATTTTTCTGGAATAATATGTATTTAAATTAGCGGCAAAGTTGATTAATATGAACTATTCCACACTATCTGACGCGAGTTAAGTGGTAGTGTAGAATTTAGGATCTGATGATGAGCATTTACGGCCAAAAAACAAGTCAACGAAACTTTTGTCATAATCTATTTGATTTTTAAATAATGTTGGCATTGATTCAAATCTAAATTAATATAATTACTTTCTTTCAAATGAGTTATTATCGGAGTAGGGCTATTTATATAAATTACCATTTAAATCACATGTGCTCAATTGAGAATTCACCAGCAGGTGATGTCGATGTACAAATGGAGTATGTTGATGACTTGGAGTTTACAGAGTTAAATTACATTCCATCATCTAGTTATAGTGACGATGAGGATGATCCTAGTCCAAATATGTCTAGGTACATAGCAATGACGTCATATGGAAACATATGAGGAAGCCTGGCAAGGGGCGAAAAATATCCAATAGAGCAGCATGGAAATGTAATGTGCGTAAGTCCGACGCGACATTTAAATATCTATCTATCATACTTTACCAGGAAAAACACCATTCAATAGTCGAGGAATGACGTGAGTTGTTATGTTTCTGTGATCTAATCATAGAGGTAAAACAACACACACAGACTAGAGTTAATGTTAAATTTCAGTACTGTATGTGTTGTTTTGTCTCTTTGGAAAATAACGAAAAAAACAGTTTTTTTCATCAACAAAATTTATTCTGAATGCTAGCCACTATTATAAAATGTGTCATTGTATCTTCCCAGACCTCTGTCGAAAAAATTAGGAGACTGGATCCATATAGAGGGAAATGAGAAGGTTTTTTTGTATTTTTCTCGAATCCACATTTTTTGGTGAGTGTTGTTCTGGCTCTTTGGTCACGAAACGATATTAATATAGTTCATTGTATGGACAGAATATTTATTCACAGCCATCGAAAATTATTTTCTCTACCGGAGGAAACCCGAAGGCTCCTCATTACCGGAGGCAACCCGAAGGCTCCTCTCTACCGGAGGCAACCCGAAGGCTCCTCTCTACCGGAGGCAACCCGAAGGCTCCTCTCTACCGGAGGCAACCCGAAGGCTCCTCTCTACCGGAGGCAACCCGAAGGCTCCTCTCTACCGGAGGCAACCCGAAGGCTCCTCTCTACCGGAGGCAACCCGAAGGCTCCTCTCTACCGGAGGCAACCCGAAGGCTCCTCTCTACCGGAGGCAACCCGAAGGCTCCTCTCTACCGGAGGCAACCCGAAGGCTCCTCTCTACCGGAGGCAACCCGAAGGCTCCTCTCTACCGGAGGCAACCCGAAGGTTCCTCTCTACCGGAGGCAACCCGAAGGCTCCTCTCTACCGGAGGCAACCCGAAGGCTCCTCTCTACCGGAGGCAACCCGAAGGCTCCTCTCTACCGGAGGCAACCCGAAGGCTCCTCTCTACCGGAGGCAACCCGAAGGCTCCTCTCTACCGGAGGCAACCCGAAGGCTCCTCTCTACCGGAGGCAACCCGAAGGCTCCTCTCTACCGGAGGCAACCCGAAGGCTCCTCTCTACCGGAGGCAACCCGAAGGCTCCTCTCTACCGGAGGCAACCCGAAGGCTCCTCTCTACCGGAGGCAACCCGAAGGCTCCTCTCTACCGGAGGCAACCCGAAGGCTCCTCTCTACCGGAGGCAACCCGAAGGCTCCTCTCTACCGGAGGCAACCCGAAGGCTCCCCTCTACCGGAGGCAACCCGAAGGCTCCTCTCTACCGGAGGCAACCCGAAGGCTCCTCTCTACCGGAGGCAACCCGAAGGCTCCTCTCTACCGGAGGCAACCCGAAGGCTCCTCTCTACCGGAGGCAACCCGAAGGCTCCTCTCTACCGGAGGCAACCCGAAGGCTCCTCTCTACCGGAGGCAACCCGAAGGCTCCTCTCTACCGGAGGCAACCCGAAGGCTCCTCTCTACCGGAGGCAACCCGAAGGCTCCTCTCTACCGGAGGCAACCCGAAGGCTCCTCTCTACCGGAGGCAACCCGAAGGCTCCTCTCTACCGGAGGCAACCCGAAGGCTCCTCTCTACCGGAGGCAACCCGAAGGCTCCTCTCTACCGGAGGCAACCCGAAGGCTCCTCTCTACCGGAGGCAACCCGAAGGCTCCTCTCTACCGGAGGCAACCCGAAGGCTCCTCTCTACCGGAGGCAACCCGAAGGCTCCTCTCTACCGGAGGCAACCCGAAGGCTCCTCTCTACCGGAGGCAACCCGAAGGCTCCTCTCTACCGGAGGCAACCCGAAGGCTCCTCTCTACCGGAGGCAACCCGAAGGCTCCTCTCTACCGGAGGCAACCCGAAGGCTCCTCTCTACCGGAGGCAACCCGAAGGCTCCTCTCTACCGGAGGCAACCCGAAGGCTCCTCTCTACCGGAGGCAACCCGAAGGCTCCTCTCTACCGGAGGCAACCCGAAGGCTCCTCTCTACCGGAGGCAACCCGAAGGCTCCTCTCTACCGGAGGCAACCCGAAGGCTCCTCTCTACCGGAGGCAACCCGAAGGCTCCTCTCTACCGGAGGCAACCCGAAGGCTCCTCTCTACCGGAGGCAACCCGAAGGCTCCTCTCTACCGGAGGCAACCCGAAGGCTCCTCTCTACCGGAGGCAACCCGAAGGCTCCTCTCTACCGGAGGCAACCCGAAGGCTCCTCTCTACCGGAGGCAACCCGAAGGCTCCTCTCTACCGGAGGCAACCCGAAGGCTCCTCTCTACCGGAGGCAACCCGAAGGCTCCTCTCTACCGGAGGCAACCCGAAGGCTCCTCTCTACCGGAGGCAACCCGAAGGCTCCTCTCTACCGGAGGCAACCCGAAGGCTCCTCTCTACCGGAGGCAACCCGAAGGCTCCTCTCTACCGGAGGCAACCCGAAGGCTCCTCTCTACCGGAGGCAACCCGAAGGCTCCTCTCTACCGGAGGCAACCCGAAGGCTCCTCTCTACCGGAGGCAACCCGAAGGCTCCTCTCTACCGGAGGCAACCCGAAGGCTCCTCTCTACCGGAGGCAACCCGAAGGCTCCTCTCTACCGGAGGCAACCCGAAGGCTCCTCTCTACCGGAGGCAACCCGAAGGCTCCTCTCTACCGGAGGCAACCCGAAGGCTCCTCTCTACCGGAGGCAACCCGAAGGCTCCTCTCTACCGGAGGCAACCCGAAGGCTCCTCTCTACCGGAGGCAACCCGAAGGCTCCTCTCTACCGGAGGCAACCCGAAGGCTCCTCTCTACCGGAGGCAACCCGAAGGCTCCTCTCTACCGGAGGCAACCCGAAGGCTCCTCTCTACCGGAGGCAACCCGAAGGCTCCTCTCTACCGGAGGCAACCCGAAGGCTCCTCTCTACCGGAGGCAACCCGAAGGCTCCTCTCTACCGGAGGCAACCCGAAGGCTCCTCTCTACCGGAGGCAACCCGAAGGCTCCTCTCTACCGGAGGCAACCCGAAGGCTCCTCTCTACCGGAGGAACCGAGGCTCTCTACGGAGGCAACCCGAAGGCTCCTCTCTACCGGAGGCAACCCGAAGGCTCCTCTCTACCGGAGGCAACCCGAAGGCTCCTCTCTACCGGAGGCAACCCGAAGGCTCCTCTCTACCGGAGGCAACCCGAAGGCTCCTCTCTACCGGAGGCAACCCGAAGGCTCCTCTCTACCGGAGGCAACCCGAAGGCTCCTCTCTACCGGAGGCAACCCGAAGGCTCCTCTCTACCGGAGGCAACCCGAAGGCTCCTCTCTACCGGAGGCAACCCGAAGGCTCCTCTCTACCGGAGGCAACCCGAAGGCTCCTCTCTACCGGAGGCAACCCGAAGGCTCCTCTCTACCGGAGGCAACCCGAAGGCTCCTCTCTACCGGAGGCAACCCGAAGGCTCCTCTCTACCGGAGGCAACCCGAAGGCTCCTCTCTACCGGAGGCAACCCGAAGGCTCCTCTCTACCGGAGGCAACCCGAAGGCTCCTCTCTACCGGAGGCAACCCGAAGGCTCCTCTCTACCGGAGGCAACCCGAAGGCTCCTCTCTACCGGAGGCAACCCGAAGGCTCCTCTCTACCGGAGGCAACCCGAAGGCTCCTCTCTACCGGAGGCAACCCGAAGGCTCCTCTCTACCGGAGGCAACCCGAAGGCTCCTCTCTACCGGAGGCAACCCGAAGGCTCCTCTCTACCGGAGGCAACCCGAAGGCTCCTCTCTACCGGAGGCAACCCGAAGGCTCCTCTCTACCGGAGGCAACCCGAAGGCTCCTCTCTACCGGAGGCAACCCGAAGGCTCCTCTCTACCGGAGGCAACCCGAAGGCTCCTCTCTACCGGAGGCAACCCGAAGGCTCCTCTCTACCGGAGGCAACCCGAAGGCTCCTCTCTACCGGAGGCAACCCGAAGGCTCCTCTCTACCGGAGGCAACCCGAAGGCTCCTCTCTACCGGAGGCAACCCGAAGGCTCCTCTCTACCGGAGGCAACCCGAAGGCTCCTCTCTACCGGAGGCAACCCGAAGGCTCCTCTCTACCGGAGGCAACCCGAAGGCTCCTCTCTACCGGAGGCAACCCGAAGGCTCCTCTCTACCGGAGGCAACCCGAAGGCTCCTCTCTACCGGAGGCAACCCGAAGGCTCCTCTCTACCGGAGGCAACCCGAAGGCTCCTCTCTACCGGAGGCAACCCGAAGGCTCCTCTCTACCGGAGGCAACCCGAAGGCTCCTCTCTACCGGAGGCAACCCGAAGGCTCCTCTCTACCGGAGGCAACCCGAAGGCTCCTCTCTACCGGAGGCAACCCGAAGGCTCCTCTCTACCGGAGGCAACCCGAAGGCTCCTCTCTACCGGAGGCAACCCGAAGGCTCCTCTCTACCGGAGGCAACCCGAAGGCTCCTCTCTACCGGAGGCAACCCGAAGGCTCCTCTCTACCGGAGGCAACCCGAAGGCTCCTCTCTACCGGAGGCAACCCGAAGGCTCCTCTCTACCGGAGGCAACCCGAAGGCTCCTCTCTACCGGAGGCAACCCGAAGGCTCCTCTCTACCGGAGGCAACCGAAGGCTCCTCTCTACCGGAGGCAACCCGAAGGCTCCTCTCTACCGGAGGCAACCCGAAGGCTCCTCTCTACCGGAGGCAACCTAAAAGCTCATCTCTACTGGAGGAACCCGAAGGCTCCCTCTCTACCGGAGGCAACCCGAAGGCTCCTCTCTACCGGAGGCAACCCGAAGGCTCCTCTCTACGGAGGCAACCCGAAGGCTCCTCTCTACCGGAGGCAACCCGAAGGTTCCTCTCTACCGGAGGCAACCCGAAGGCTCCTCTCTACCGGAGGCAACCCGAAGGCTCCCCTCTACCGGAGGCAACCCGAAGGCTCCTCTCTACCGGAGGCAACCCGAAGGCTCCTCTCTACCGGAGGCAACCCGAAGGCTCCTCTCTACCGGAGGCAACCCGAAGGCTCCTCTCTACCGGAGGCAACCCGAAGGCTCCTCTCTACCGGAGGCAACCCGAAGGCTCCTCTCTACCGGAGGCAACCCGAAGGCTCCTCTCTACCGGAGGCAACCCGAAGGCTCCTATCTACCGGAGGCAACCCGAAGGCTCCTCTCTACCGGAGGCAACCCGAAGGCTCCTCTCTACCGGAGGCAACCCGAAGGCTCCTCTCTACCGGAGGCAACCCGAAGGCTCCTCTCTACCGGAGGCAACCCGAAGGCTCCTCTCTACCGGAGGCAACCCGAAGGCTCCTCTCTACCGGAGGCAACCCGAAGGCTCCTCTCTACCGGAGGCAACCCGAAGGCTCCTCTCTACCGGAGGCAACCCGAAGGCTCCTCTCTACCGGAGGCAACCCGAAGGCTCCTCTCTACCGGAGGCAACCCGAAGGCTCCTCTCTACCGGAGGCAACCCAAAGGCTCCTCTCTACCGGAGGCAACCCGAAGGCTCCTCTCTACCGGAGGCAACCCGAAGGCTCCTCTCTACCGGAGGCAACCAAAAGCTCATATCTACGGAGGCAACCCGAAGGCTCCTCTCTACCGGAGGCAACCCGAAGGCTCCTCTCTACCGGAGGCAACCCGAAGGCTCCTCTCTACCGGAGGCAACCCGAAGGCTCCTCTCTACCGGAGGCAACCCGAAGGTTCCTCTCTACCGGAGGTAACCCGAAGGCTCCTCTCTACCGGAGGCAACCCGAAGGCTCCCCTCTACCGGAGGCAACCCGAAGGCTCCTCTCTACCGGAGGCAACCCGAAGGCTCCTCTCTACCGGAGGCAACCCGAAGGCTCCTCTCTACCGGAGGCAACCCGAAGGCTCCTCTCTACCGGAGGCAACCTGAAGGCTCATCTCTACTGGAGGCAACCCCGAAGGCCCCTCTCTACCGGAGGCAACCCGAAGGCTCCTCTCTACCGGAGGCAACCCGAAGGCTCCTCTCTACTGGAGGCAACCCCAAGGCTCCTCTCTACCGGAGGCAACCCGAAGGCTCCTCTCTACCGGAGGCAACCCGAAGAGCTCCTCTCTACCGGAGGCAACCCGAAGGCCTCCTCTCTACACGGAGGCAACCCGAAGGCTCCTCTCTACCGGAGGCAACCCAAAAGCTCCTCTCTACTGGAGGGAACCCCGAAGGCTCCTCTCTACCGGAGGCAACCCGAAGGCTCCTCTCTACCGGAGGCAACCCGAAGGCTCCTCTCTACCGGAGGCAACCCGAAGGCTCCTCTCTACCGGAGGCAACCCTAAGGCTCCTCTCTACCGGAGGCAACCCCGAAGGCTCCTCTCTACCGGAGGCAACCCGAAGGCTCCTCTCTACCGGAGGCAACCCGAAGGCTCCTCTCTACCGGAGGCAACCCGAAGGCTCCTCTCTACCGGAGGCAACCCGAAGGCTCCTCTCTACCGGAGGCAACCCTAAGGCTCCTCTCTACCGGAGGCAACCCTAAGGCTCCTCTCTACCGGAGGCAACCCTAAGGCTCCTCTCTACCGGAGGCAACCCGAAGGCTCCTCTCTACCGGAGGCAACCCGAAGGATCCTCTCCACCGGAGGTCACCCCGAAGGCTCCTCTCTACCGGAGGCAACCCGAAGGCTCCCCTCTACCGGAGGCAACCCGAAGGCTCCTCTCTACCGGAGGCAACCCGAAGGCTCCCTCTACCGGAGGCAACCCGAAGGCTCCTCTCTACCGGAGGTCAACCCGAAGGCTCCTCTCTACCGGAGGCAACCCGAAGGCTCCTCTCTACCGGAGGTAACCCGAAGGTTCCTCTCTACCGGAGGCAACCCGAAGGCTCATCTCTACCGGAGGCAACCCGAAGGCTCCTCTCTACCGGAGGCAACCCGAAGGCTCCTCTCTACCGGAGGCAACCCGAAGGCTCCTCTCTACCGGAGGCAACCTGAAGGCTCCCCTCTACCGGAGGCAACCCGACGTCTCCTCTATATCGCAGAAGTCTCCTCTCACTTGGATGTTACCTATGAGTCATGGAGGACGTCACACTAACTCCCAATGTTGATAACTCGCTGTAACTCTAAATTATTACTTATGTATTTCTTTCTCCGCAGTTATCCGTTGGTTGCCGCGGATTCCACCGATTTGTCTCTCCAGTTTAACCCGACAACCCAATATTCTACAACTACGTCCGGCCGGAAATTAGTTTCCTATAATAATTCTACCCTGCAATTCCCTGGAAATTCATCCAATCAGTATCAACTTACAGGCAATGTGAATAACCAATCACTACCCACGAACACTAATTATGTTAGTAACTACGACTCTTTGAATGATATAATGGAAGCTATCTCTTCTGACAATGCATCATTGGTGGGTCCCAACATTCCGGCTACTAGGCAACCTACAAGGTAAGCAACATAGTTCATTCATTTAATTTATTTATTTCTAATACAAATTATACGTATTTAATATTAGCCTTGAACATTCTGTATTCCTCGGGGAGTATTATTGTATACCTTGGTCTACAAAATCGATTTTCCTATACCTCAACTTGGCTATATATGGGTCAATGCCAACCATATTATTGACCAATGTCCCGTATGTGATTTTTGAAATTTATTGAATTTTGAAATTAACTTTGAGAATCCGCCATATTGATGGTTAGAAAGAGCGATAATTTCTGCATATGAAACCAGAAAGTGTCCCAAAAATTTATTGGCTTTTATTGGGAGAAACGTTCTGGAATGAAAAAATTTAAAACATTTTTTTGTCACGGATGGGAAATGTAAAAGTATTTTTTTCGTACTTTCTGTCCATATTCTTGTAAATATGAAGTAACAAATTAAAAATTATGTCACGGATAAGACATTTTTCTTCCAGTGACAACATAAAGTTTCACTTTGTGATAAACTTGGCAGTGAAAAGTGGGGCTAAATATTTTTTGTCCTGTTAATAACAATGTGATACACAAAACTGTTGCATTTGGTCAACTGAAAATCGTTATTTTATATCAAAAAATTAATTTGAAAATGTAAATAGTCAGTTTTTGATGTCATGTAATGTGACTTATTGATAGGGTATGGGAAGGAATTTACATGGAAACGATTATTATAAATTTTGACATTTATTTTCCAATTAAAAACAAATCATAAAATTCTTCAAACAACTCCTCCGTACTAGAAGTAAGTTTAATTCAAGCCAGTTTATCGTCCTTCCCACTGCCAACTCCTGTTCCATTCCCAACTTACATCCAACTCTCAACTACTGTCCCAATCTCAACTACTGTCCCAATCTCAAAACCCTTTCCACAAATAGTTGTTGTCAATTAAGTGGAAGGAGCAGGTTACAGTTTATCTGTGACTGGTAAGCCCCCCCCCCCCCCCCCCCCCCCCAACCATTAATTAAATGTAAGTTAGACCCTGATTAACTTCTGCCCCCAACACAATGTCAAGTATGGGACAGGGCGTCACGTTATGGGACATGGCAGTTTTTTCAACCTGGCCAAATAAATGTTTACGTAACAGTCTCACCGATACAACCCATACATGGCAAAAAAAAGTAAAGTAAAAAAGTAAATTTTCTTCGGCCACTAGGCCAGGGATTACGCACAAAGTCTGCCCCCCCCGTGCGGTCCCCCCAGAACTTTACTCCCCAGAGGAAACTCTAGTACTCATTTAGCTACCACTTAAGGATGCAAGGCAGAGATGCGCCCTGGCTGGTCCCATTAAAGCATTCGTGCCGAAACGAAAACTGCCCTGGCCCATGTGAGGATCGAACCCACGACCTACAGGAGATGTGAATTCAATGCAACCACTACACCAAGGTGGAACCTAAAGATTAAAGCAAAACTGGCAGTTATGGCAAAACTGATAGTTATGGCAAAACTATCTGAGAAATAGATGTGGTGATCTATATCTTTATGAGTTCGCGTTTTCTGATAGAAAACCTCCGTTAAGTATGGGACACTTTTTTGGACCATTTTGGACTCGCTCACGCAATTGATTCATATGAACCACCAAAAATTTCCAAATTGTAATTTTAATAGTCAAAATGAGCCCGTAATCTTTAATCACATTAACCAAATTTGAAAAATGTCCCGTAAGTGACTATTTTTTTATTAATTCTAAGTATCTTTTTCTATAACAAACTGTGGTTGGAGTGTATCACAGCAGGAGGAGACCGATTATAGTGTATTCGGAAATCTAATTATCAAAGCCACCCGACCATTCATTCTCAATGATTTACATTTTTGTATATTTTTTGTCCCGTACGTGACTTGGTCAATATGGTTGGCATTGACCCATATTCTGATGTCCGATTCGAAATTAGCATAAAAATCGAATCTAATGATATAAAACCACCATTCGCCTAAAACAATACTTGGCCATATAAGAACAATTAATAATAGAATGAGTTCCACTATTCACTCATATGGAACACTAAATCTGATTGACTTAACTGGTAAATTTGATTAAGTCTAATAATATAATATTATTATTGTTTGTTTTGTTTCAGTTCCGATGTACCTGGATCCAAGTGGAGGATCCGAACCCCGTATGGATCCACCGCCCAGCCGCTCTCCACCAATAGGAGGATCCGAACCCAGGATGGATCCACCGCCCAGCCGCTCTCCATCAATAGGAGGATCCGAACCCAGGATGGATCCACCGCCCAGCCGCTCTCCATCAATAGGAGGATCCGAACCCAGGATGGATCCACCGCCCAGCCGCTCTCCATCAATAGGAGGATCCGAACCCCGGATGGATCCACCGCCCAGCCGCTCTCCTCCAATAACGTCGACGTGAATTCGTTTACATCCTACTGCAAGGATGTGGTAGCTTACACCGAACCTCACATCCGATTGGCTGGTTTATCTGGCCCCCCAACGTGTCCGCCTGTCGCCGCATCCGGACCAACCTCTGTTCCAATTGCGCCCCCCAAAACTAATGATATGGCCAATCCAGACTGGTTTAACATCGATACTGTTGACCCTTTATTATCAGCTGCGAACGGTCGCCTTAATATCCCTCATGACGTCATCTCCCTTGTCCCACATAACACTGCCCCTTA
Organism: Nemertoderma westbladi; assembly: GCA_032718475.1. Taxonomy (NCBI): domain Eukaryota; kingdom Metazoa; phylum Xenacoelomorpha; order Nemertodermatida; family Nemertodermatidae; genus Nemertoderma; species Nemertoderma westbladi. Next base: position 17,965 of record JAUCBJ010009041.1, on the reverse strand, counting down.
TGTCCCATATGTCACTGTTCCACAGGCAACTGTCCCATTTAACACAGCCCCTCTTGCCACTGTCCCCCCTGACCCGTATACCACTGTCCCATCTGTCCCATACGCCACTGTCCCATCTGTCCCATATACCACTGTCCCATCTGTCCCATATGCCACTGTCCCCCCTGACCCATATACCACTGTCCCATCTGTCCCATATGCCACTGTCCCATATGCCACTGTCCCCCCTGACCCATATGCCACTGTCCCATCTGTCCCATATGCCACTGTCCCCCCTGACCCATATACCACTGTCCCATCTGTCCCATATGCCACTGTCCCCCCTGACCCATATACCACTGTCCCATCTGTCCCATATGATATGATACTCACATCGCCTTCTATTGTAGAACCTCTTTCCCATGAAAGCAACATTGAAGGAACACAACAACTGGATACCCCATTAGTGGAGGTTAGTGGATATATATAGCTAATGTAATAGGCCACTAGAATAACTTCAGTAGCGTTATAGTTATTATTTTCTTTGAGTTTAATTTTGATTGCGTTAGGAGTCTCCCTCCCAACTATTTGGTTTGCTCTGTCTGTCTATCTTGATACTTTTAAAAGCATCTTGTTTCTTCATTACGCTCTATATTATCATAAAAAATAGATTTATATGGATTTACGTGTCAAAACTCCAAATGCCTTTGAATTTTGGTAATATTTCCGAAAGTTTTCCAGATAATGATAATATCATTATCTGGAAAACTTTCGGAAATATTACCAAAATTACATTCCAAAGAATAAATATAAAGTCAACAGAGATTGTTAAATATTGCTAAATAGGCATTTTTCAACGGTTTGTATACTTTTAAAATTGAAAATTCCAGCCAGGCCAGCAGATAAGAAAAACTACATTCATAACAAATTTCGTAGCATTTGATTGAAATTTGAAAAAAATTAGAGTGAGGGGGGGGGGGGGGGGGGCGGGTTGCTCCGACCTGCTAAAAATGGTTTAATGGGATAGTGGTTATATTTATTATAATATGTTATAGTACAATTATGATAAAATGCTCTCCATAGCGATAAATATCAACCGCCCCTATTGGGGCTCGAACCCGGTACCTAGGTTTCAAACTCCCGGTTATCATCAGCCGAGTGTGTGTCCGAAGACCACTGAGCTACCAGGGCGGCAGGATATTTATTCGCTATGGGGTGGGCTATCATATTTAGGCCTTTTTCAGTCACTCCTAGGAAAGTACAACGTTATTCCCGTGCTCTGCCAATAATGGCAACCATGCCTCAAAGAATAACTATATTCAGTGTTGTAGAAACCACTGATACCACGTATGCCGGCCATGCTTGTTAATTAATAATAATAATAATAATTATTATTATTATTATATAATTATTATAATAATTTCTGGCAGAGCACGGGAATAATAACGTTGTACTTTCCTATGAGTGACTGAAAAAGGCCTAAATATGATAGCCCACTCCATAGCGAATAAATATCCTACCGCCCTGGTAGCTCAGTGGTCTTCGGACACACACTCTGCTGATGATAACCGGGAGTTTGAAACCTTGGTACCGGGTTCGAGCCCCAATAGGGGCGGTTGATATTTCTCTCTATGGAGAGCATTTTATCATAATGTACTTATAACATACATTTAATTCGCCGTCACCCACCCCACAACAATTCATTTATAATTATATTTATTTGTATGGAATTAATTTTGCACTGCCAAATCGCCAGTGCGACATATTTTCCAATTTATTTCCAATACTATTTCTCAGTATGTCCCTACGCCTACATCCCTACCCCTACGCCATACATTTGCTTCGAATACTTACAAAATTGACACAAAATCGAACGAGCGGCCTTTACATTGATAACCCGAACTCCACTGCGCTAATTTGGTACGAGATGAAAGTTTTTAATTAACAACCGCATGTCAGACTTTCCTGTATTAATATTATACTTTCCTTATCACCATTTGGATAATGTTTCAGTAGCACTGCAGTTGATATTTTGTTGTTTTAGGTTATTAGCCCAACAGATCCTCTGACTAGGTCAGTACAGAATCGAAACAGATTGAAACTGTTGTAGCTGCCGCTACTAAACTACAGCAGTTGAACCTGTTGTAGCTGCCGCTACTAAACTACAGCAGTTGAACCTGTTGTAGCTGCCGCTACTAAACTACAGCTGTTGAACCTGTTGTAGCTGCCGCTACTAAACTACAGCAGTTGAACCTGTTGTAGCTGCCGCTACTAAACTACAGCAGTTGAACCTGTTGTAGCTGCCGCTACTAAACTACAGCAGTTGAACCTGTTGTAGCTGCCGCTACTAAACTACAGCAGTTGAACCTGTTGTAGCTGCCGCTACTAAACTACAGCAGTTGAACCTGTTGTAGCTGCCGCTACTAAACTACAGCAGTTGAACCTGTTGGAGCTGCCGCTACTAAACTACAGCAGTTGAACCTGTTGTAGCTGCCGCTACTAAACTACAGCAGTTGAACCTGTTGTAGCTGCCGCTACTAAACTACAGCCATCAGAACTAACCAGGAGTCGGAACAGAGGAAAACAAACTGTTACCTTTATAAAATAAATATAGAAATCCTCTTTCATATAACGTTGCCTCGACATCTGTTAATAAAAATATATTTAAATATTTTAATATAAATATAAAATTATAAATACTATTTTTTTCCACCCGTTATTTTTGTTTAATAATTATTTTTATTGCGTAAGAAATACAATTTTTACGAACTTTTTATAGATTTAAATTACAACTTATATTTATATTAAAATAGTTGATATTTATAAAAACATGTGGAGCGAGTAGAAATATTATTCTCCATTTTATTTCCCGTGGCACTGCCGTACATTTTTATTGAATAAGAGACGTTTTATTACCACAATTGTTTAACTAAATTATATTTAGTTCTTTTTGGTTACAGATGTTGTTTATTGTCTAAAACTAAAACTTATTGGTTCCATTCCTACGTTTCACTGCTGCTTCAGTCACGTACCTAATTTCTCCTTATGTAAATAACATAACAATATACTTTGTCCCGTGGAAGTGCCGTTATTGTAGCTACGCGCCGCCGCTCTCGTAATGGTTCTGTGTTTGTAAACTCCACAAACATGGGATATTGCTGACTGAAATCACCTTTATTTACGTCATTTGTTGCTATTAGTCGATAGACCATTTACACTTCGTGTTGAAAGAATACGAAAATCGATTTGTTTAAAACGGTTTTTGTTACTTTTCTGTTTTTATTGTTTTTTTTCAAGTTTTTCTGAATTACGCCCTGATAACGCCTTCCGATATCCGATACTGGACTAAACCTTACTTATCACCTGTCTGCTGTTACCTAATACGTTACCGTTAGTAGCTGATATTTGTTATTTACATCATGTTATCAACTATATATTTATCTCGTAATTAGTTTATATTTTAATATCAAAATGGCTTGAATTTAATTTACTAGTGTTTCTTGTGATTGTACAAGCTTTATAATTGTTATCAATTTATCTACCGGTATTTAAGAAATATCGATAAGAGTTATCAAATTTATTAAAAACTAACACACTTTTCTACCTCCAATGAAAGACATGTAAAAGTTATTCATCCACATTTCATATGCATTATCAAGACAAGATCAGTGTCTTTTAGCAGAGACGTCAAGGAATGTCATTGGCTCCTCTTTTCCTATCACAAGTCGGCTGCAATAGGACAAGGTCATACACAGGCTGATTATTATCTGCACTTTCCGTACGCCTTAAAGGTCACCCACCATATGACTTACATTAAATTCAATAATTAAATTACTTATTTAAAATATATATTATCGCTATCAACCTACAGTATGGTGGGTTAGGTTGCCTGGCAACATCTACCTGCCAAAATATATATACCATAAATAATTTTATGCATTATGTTTCCTGCCAAAAATATAATCATTATTGAATAACAACCCTTTATATATATATATATAACTCAATTATGATTAAATATGTATTATATTATAGTAAACTTGGGTTTTGTTATATATCAGGTTTATTATATTTAAGTTTGTTATATTGAAGGTCTTGGTTTAAATTAACTATATAGGCTGTTATATTATTACCTTTTTACGGACCCCTGAGAGGACATGAAATTCTCGTTTTTTTACTTAATATAGATGTCCGCTAACTCAATTAACTCAATTAATACTAGTTGTATTCCAATTATAAATATAATAATTACCAGTTGTTGTAGAGACACGGACTAAAAATGAGCGAAACTGAAAAACAGGAGAGTAGGAGACAATCAGCCAATCTGATGAACAATGATAAAGTTTCTGGAAATGGCGTAAATTATGGTAATGGGAAGAGAGTGGAGAATAAGAAATCCGAATCGAATGCGGGTAGTGTAGCTGGAAGTAGGGCGGGTAGTGTAGCTGGAAGTAGGACGTCTGTAAGAGGCGGGTCACGTAAAGGGTCGATACAAGGTTCAGAGGCAACAGGGGAAGTCGACCCTGAACGGTGGGAAGATATGGACAGCAAACCGGGATCTGTGCGGTCTAACAGATCGGATGTTGAGTTGCGTAAAGATGAGACGAAGGATCCTCTGATTGTGTGTCCCGAGTGTAAGGAAACTTACGGAGCCAGTCGCATACCTCGTTTGCTACCGTGTTTGCACAGCATCTGCGAAATTTGCGTCAACGCTCATATCGATACGCTGGTGGGAAAAGTGGACGCCACTCCCAGTTGTCCAATATGCCATAAAAATTACGTTTTGCCGGAAGGACAAGTTGGAAAATTGCCTCTAAATTACTTGGCTATCAACGTTGTACATTTCTATTACTCTGAGGGTTACCGCCGTGTTTGCGGAAACTGTGAGTCGCACCCGAAAGCCGCCATATTCCTGTGTCGCGATTGTGACATTATGTTGTGCGACACCTGCCACGCGCATCATAAGGTTATGAAGGTATTTCAGAGCCACAACGTTATCGAGTTGGCTGTTAAGAATAATAAAGCTAAACGTATCGAAAATAAAGATGCTGCGAATTTGGATAACCTGATGGTGAACACGTGCCCGTTGCATCACAAAGAGATAGTGCGAGTGTGCGTCACATGCGATGTGCTCATGTGCACTTCTTGTGAACCTTTGCACATGAAGTCATCTGATTCGTTGACGGAACACAAGTGGTCCTCCATCATACCCAAGTTCATTCAAGGGTACAATACTGAAGTCAATCACCTGCGAAGTCGCGTGATGAAGAGAATGAATTTGATGGAGCGAAAGATCTCGGGTTTGGGGGACAGAGTTACCACTTTAAAGGAGTCAGCTGTGCAGACAAAAGATACATTAGAGGACATGTACAATCAGATACAAGCTCACATCAAAGAAATCCATGACAGGATAGAAACCAATCTGGACCTCGTAGTTGACAAACAAGTACGCGAACTTGAAGAAACGAAAAATTTCCTAGAAGTGGCGTTGGAACCTGTAAAATTGTACGATGCATTATTGCAGCGGAATATAGAACTGTTTAAAACCAACACCAGTACCTCTCATTGCGTGGTGGGAACACGAACTGCGCTGACTACTGCATTGCAACACCCCCCACCCCCATCGCTACCCCCTGTCTCATACATCGCATCTACAGACATGTTCGACAAAAATAAAAATATATTCGAAGATAATCTGCCCAACGCGGTGTCCATCCAGGTACCAAGCCCCAACGCTGTCGTCGGTAAGAAGAATTATGTAGAGGTGATAACCAGAAAAATTGATGACGTCATTGCTGAAGAAGAAACACGGGAGATTGTTGATGCTACTTCTCCTGTTTTAGAGTTCCATAGATTGCCTATGGTTGCCCGAAAGGCGGGTTTCCACAAGGTAATGGGCGAGTTCAACAACGTTGTCCCGGAAAGGATTTGGTTTAATATCGAAGTGACCGAAAACGACCCCGAGTTCATCCAATGGCAGCAGGACGCAGCGGCGGTGTATGGGGCTCAGGGTCTGGGTGGCGCGATAGCCGGGAGGCAAGGAGAAGTAAAAGCGATAGGCGACGGGGGTCCCCGGGACCTGGAAGTACCGGAAGCGTTCGACCCGGACTTCCGTGTCATCAGTCTGCAACAGCAGTCCGAGGAGTACCGACAGGTTGAGCGACAGTTCAAGGACAGCATCCCGGAGTGGGACAACTTCTACCAGGTGATGAAGATCGAGCGAATCGAGAACCCAATGCTGAAGGACGCATTCAACGCCGCGAAGAAACGTCTAGAGAAGATTGTATCTGGGAGCGCTGTCAGAGAGAAAATATTATTCCATTGGACCCGCGGCGATATGTGCGAATTGATCAATACTTGGGGTTTACGAGCTGCTTACGAGTCGAAGAACTATATGAGAGCGGAGGGGGATTCCCTCGGGGTTTCATTTACTCGCGACGCCGGCGACACGTACGCTGATCTCTACGCGGGTCACATGTACGTGTGTCGGGTGCTGATCGCGCGTTGCTACGTTGGCGATGTGAGTCGAGCGCAACGGAGTCCGTTCCTCGTGGTCCCGCGGGATAGGAGCACCACTCCTGCGAGGCGAGGCGACGACGATGGCTCCACTCCGAGGAAGTCGCCATGGGGGTTGGCTAACAAAACCGAGCCGTTAAAACGCGCCGATCGTCAGAAAACCAACAAGTCAGGCGGCCAGGTTCAACCGAAAGGTAAACCCTCCCAGAAAGTAATAAAGAAACCGCTAGAGACAGGGAGAGAGGACGAGGAACCGCCTTCACGTCGGCCCAATGTTAAGATAGAAGCGGCCGATATATCGGCGATATCAAAGATAACCGATGCGTCGCTGTTTGATTGTTTAATAGACGATCTGGTGGATCCCAATACTTATGTTATTTTCTATAACTATCAAATGTACCCAGAATATCTCATCACTTATGAATAGTAAACTGAAAGTATTTATTTCAGTTGAAACTGTGGATAATGAATGTATGATCATTTTATTTTATATTTTAACCGCCATTGTCATCCTAATGTGGGCAAAGTTAATTTTTACACACGAGGGAGGGGATACAGCTCCTTAACTACTTTACACTCGAGGGAGGGGATACAGCTCCTTAACTACTTTACACACGAGGGAGGGGATACAGCTCCTTAACTACTTTACACACGAGGGAGGGGATACAGCTCCTTAACTACTTTACACACGAGGGAGGGGATACAGCTCCTTAACTACTTTACACACGAGGGAGGGGATACAGCTCCTTAACTACTTTACACACGAGGGAGGGGATACAGCTCCTTAACTACTTTACACACGAGGGAGGGGATACAGCTCCTTAACTACTTTACACACGAGGGAGGGGATACAGCTCCTTAACTACTTTACACACGAGGGAGGGGATACAGCTCCTTAACTACTTTACACACGAGGGAGGGGATACAGCTCCTTAACTACTTTACACACGAGGGAGGGGATACAGCTCCTTAAACTACTTTACACACGAGGGAGGGGATACAGCTCCTTAACTACTTTACACACGAGGGAGGGGATACAGCTCCTTAACTACTTTACACACGAGGGAGGAGATACAGCTCCTTAAACTACTTTACACACGAGGGAGGGGATACAGCTCCTTAACTACTTTACACACGAGGGAGGGGATACAGCTCCTTAACTACTTTACACACGAGGGAGGGGATACAGCTCCTTAACTACTTTACACACGAGGGAGGGGATACAGCTCCTTAAACTACTTTACACACGAGGGAGGGGATACAGCTCCTTAACCACTTACACACGAGGGAGGGGATACAGCTCCTTAACTACTTTACACACGAGGGAGGGGATACAGCTCCTTAACTACTTTACACACGAGGGAGGGGATACAGCTCCTTAACTACTTTACACACGAGGGAGGGGATACAGCTCCTTAACTACTTTACACACGAGGGAGGGGATACAGCTCCTTAACTACTTTACACACGAGGGAGGGGATACAGCTCCTTAACTACTTTACACACGAGGGAGGGGATACAGCTCCTTAAACTACTTTACACACGAGGGAGGGGATACAGCTCCTTAACTACTATACACACGAGGGAGGGGATACAGCTCCTTAACTACTTTACACACGAGGAAGGGGATACAGCTACTTAACTACTTTACACACGAGGGAGGGGATACAGCTCCTTAACTACTTTACACTCGAGGGAGGGGATACAGCTCCTTAACTACTTTACACACGAGGGAGGGGATACAGCTCCTTAAACTACTTTACACACGAGGGAGGGGATACAGCTCCTTAACTACTTTACACTCGAGGGAGGGGATACAGCTCCTTAACTACTTTACACACGAGGGAGGGGATACAGCTCCTTAACTACTTTACACACGAGGGAGGGGATACAGCTCCTTAACTACTTTACACACGAGGAAGGGGATACAGCTACTTAACTACTTTACACTCGAGGGAGGGGATACAGCTCCTTAACTACTTTACACACGAGGGAGGGGATACAGCTCCTTAAACTACTTTACACACGAGGGAGGGGATACAGCTCCTTAAACTACTTTACACACGAGGGAGGGGATACAGCTCCTTAACTACTTTACACTCGAGGGAGGGGATACAGCTCCTTAACTACTTTACACACGAGGGAAGGGATACAGCTCCTTAAACTACTTTACACACGAGGGAGGGGATACAGCTCCTTAACTACTTTACTCACGAGGGAGGGGATACAGCTCCTTAACTACTTTACACACGAGGGAGGGGATACAGCTCCTTAACTACTTTCACAATAGTTTCCACGGCGCTTTTTCAAATTCGACAAAAGGCTGTAGGCCTATATATTTTGCTTTGTTGTGTCCTTAAGCAAGACACTTTAGTCGATAGTAGTACTCACGTAAACCCTGCTGTACTATGAGACCTTGGCTTCTGCTGCTTGGGAGGGGGAGGGGGTAAAGGGTTGGATAGTTGTAGAGTGTTCAACCTTGGGAGTTAATGTGGTACCTTATAGGTAACATCCGTTAGACGTAACCTTCGGTTGCCCCCGGAGTTTTGTTTCACAATATACAACGACTAACGAATATTTTTACAAAAACTGTACTTTCATAATTACTTATTTTACAAACGAAGAAAGAAATAGTCTGTTGATATTGCGTCAATAGCAGGACACAGGTGTATAGATAGGTCTGCTATAAAATAACCCAGACATTGATTTCACATCTCGTAAATCAATTATTTGCTCTGTTACTGGTGAATGTTGTTTGCCACCGCGTATCTGCTTTATGGAATATACAATACATTTGGTTTGATAATACAAATATTGCTATCCAAAAACACAATAAGTTCAGTTCGTTTGAACTTTGTATTTAAAATTATTGTTTAATGTTTGATTATAGATGTCGATGTAATGTTGTTAATTCGTACAATATTAATTCCGGTTGTACAATATTCGTATTAGATCCGTCTATTAAATTAGTTTTGGTATTTAAATTAGTTTTATAACATTCTCACAGGCCAAACTCTCAAAAAGTAACCAAACAGACAATATTGAATTTCAAGGATAAATTCGACGTAAATAATTATTGAAAAATAATTTCATCCATTGAATGTATTTTTATTTGGTTGGAATTTTCATATATTTAATTGAATTGTTTGAAATAGTTGAATATTTTAGGATATGGTCCAGGATTTTTTCAACATTACTGGTTTAAATATAAGGCCACTGAATAATGTAAATTCTACTTTAAAAAAAATTAACAATTCTACTATTATTTTTTTCATAGCAATTTAAACGAGGCTTTTCTCGAACTTACAAAAGCCTTCGACACGTAATTCCGTATCATTTTCTAATGACACGGACCATGATACAACTGATACAAACAGCTGATTCAACTGATACAAACAGTTGATACAGCTGCTACAAACACTTGATACACAGGCGTTCAAATATGGCAACAATTAACGTTCGCAGGAGAAAGTCATTCTCTTTAAAAAAAAAAAAATACACACAACGTTCTGGAACATTTTGTTTATAAGTGTAACTACGCAATATTAACTATTTATTGTACGGTAAATATTATATACTTTATTTACCGTTCGTCCCGAGATCTGTCATTTACCGACCGAGCGCAGCGAAGAGGGTAAATAAGTCAGATCGAGGGACGTAAAGGTAAATAACGTGTTTTATTTATCGCACAACATGTAATTTTATTGTTAAAAATCATCCTATTATTATTATTATTATATTATTAAAACATATTATACATACATATACTGCAGCTTGGTCTAGTGGTGACATTACTGGGCTTCCAATTAGGGAGCCCTGGTTCGATCCCTAGATGGGGCAGTACTGTTTGGGCACAGTGCTTTAAATGCTGCAGCCTAGCCCAACCCCGGCTTTCATCCTTCAGTGGTTGATAAATGGGAACCAAGGCAACTTGGGAAACATAGTGGAAGGGTTTACTGTGGAAGATCACCATGGTGGTGAAAAGGCATTCCTTGGCTTAACGAGCCTTAAAGATTCTCCCATTCAAAACATATTATTGTTTAATAAGTAATTAAACATTGCACCAGTCGCACCGCAGTTATTATTCGTCCTTATTGTGATTTGTTGATACCAAGGAAAAGGTGTTGTTGAAAGGATTCCAAATTTGTAAATAACTATTAATGTTGTTGAGAAATAGCTGAGATACGGGCGTTCAAAAAGTGTAGGTATTAGCATCCGTTACAGCCTGCAGGACAGGCCATTTATTATATTTAATAAATAAATACACAATATTCTGGAACATAATTATATATTTGAAGATAATTACTTACTTGATGTCAGTTTACTAGTCGTAGCTACTCATTAAATAAATAAAATTTATTACAGTGCAAAGTTGACTGATTGATGAGCAATAATCCCCTTCTACCTAGGTAAATAATGCAAATCTATTTACAGCTAGCCCATTGACTGAGCGGTAAATAATGTTAATTTTAACAATAAATTTATTTTATAGGCATACATACAGTTGTTGCCTAGCTACTTATGTGATCAATAACTTATATTTTCCCAAATATTGTGAAACAAACTATAGTCAAACTAGAGACGGGCCTAGCGGCCCGTGAAGCAAGTCGTAGGAGACAGTACGAGTCAAGTAAAAGCTTTTTATTCTGTCTGATAATAAATTAGTGTGAGGGTAGTCCTGGTGGTGTACGAGAAATTTTCTAGACAACTTCAAACTGTAATTATTATGTTGTAATCATCTAATGAATTATAAAAGATGTTGTGATTATAGAAGATAGAGAGCAGTTAGCGAAATGATTATTTTATTCTATCGGATAGAATAGTCGGAGTCTCAGAGAGGAGTCGAGGTGTCAATTGATTAATAATAATAACAGCAATTGTCATGAATTCAATACAATCGCGCACAAGAAGTGATAAGACAAATTCACTCTTATTTTTGTAATAAATAAAACAAGTCGAGATGTTTCAATGAAAACCGCGATTAACAATTTACACTGTTCAATGTGAACCACGATATTAATTAAATACAACAATTATATTATTATTATAACAGATTTTTATATTTCAAACTAAAATGTTAGCCTTATGGAGAATAATTATACGACAGAACAACTAACAGAACGACAGCATCACCGACCACATGCTAAGCTCGCTTACTTTCGTGGTTCGCCCCACAAACCATTTATGTGGCTATAAAAACATCACATTGGCCACTCTCTCATTACTGTTACTTTTAGGGGACTCTCTGATTGGCCACTCTCTCACTACTGTTACATTTAGGGGACTCTCTGATTGGCCACTCTCTCACTACTGTTACTTTTAGGGGACTCTCTGATTGGCCACTCTCTCACTACTGTTACTTTTAGGGGACTCTCTGATTGGCCACTCTCTCATTACTGTTACATTTAGGGGACTCTCTGATTTGCCACTCTCTCACTACTGTTACTTTTAGGGGACTCTCTGATTGGCCACTCTCTCACTACTGTTACTTTTAGGGGACTCTCTGAGGGGCCACTCTCTCACTACTGTTACTTTTAGGGGACTCTCTGATAATAATTATTGGCCAATCTATTTATAGACACCGTATCATAGCTCCCTCTAGCGATCACTCCGGGAAAGTGTTATGGTTACTTTATTCATAAAAATCATACAACTTGAACGTTTGCGATGTTTGATTAAATATATTTAGTGTTCATGTAATGCGCATTAATAGAAAGCATTTGATTTATGTGCCAAAATTAACGAGGAAGAGGCTGGTGGCACCAAAAACGTGTAAAATATTAATTTTTATAATCAAATTGTTAATAATATGAATGTATCTTAGGAAATGTTGTTTTAATGAGACATCGACGGTGTTTTTAAGTGGTTGTGTTTCAAATTTCAAGCAACATGATAATGATTTGTAGAATACCTGAAATGTGGGGAGGGATGGGGGTCCGTGTAATCAGAAAATGACACTAAAATATTAATTATCTATTTTCCAGGGATAAATCCTTAACCATAGTCTTATCTAAATTTAAATTTACCTATATACTTTAAGGGGGGAGAATTAATTGAAAGACTTAGTAATTACTCAGTCAGCACTAAAGCGAACTATATTATTTGGCACTAATGCAGAGTAATTCACCTTCTAGTTTAGGGTTATGTCAGAATGGATCTTTACACAACAACATCCCGTACCGGTATAGTATTGGCACATAAGTACACTGATTATAGCACGACGGTCCACATAACTTGTTTCATATTTAATTAACTCGCTCACTTTCCTCGTTCGTGTAATTATCCCAACTCGTGCCTGTAATATTTAGAGAGGGCAATTTGTAAAAAACCAACCATGTAAATTCTGTAACACAAACCTCAACTAACACTGATAGTAATAATTTCATTAATTTGAAATAATGATAGTATAATGTTTGGGTGTGTAAAATAATATGATATTCAAATATTTACTATTTATTTTACAGTATATAAAAGTGGGTTCATTTACTGCTCACTCCAAGGTCACTTATTTACCGAGCGATCGCAAAGATCGAAGGTCAATAAGATAGATTGTGGAACCAGAAGGTAAATATAACTTTTATTTATATTAAAACAAAATAATGCGCTTTTATGCCCCTCGCCGTCACCCCAAGATGAATAATTTGCCGAGCCAGGGCTTGCGTCCAAAAGGTTTATTATACATCAATGTGTGATGGGAGAAAGCTATTTGTGTGTCATGTACAGTAATACGAAATTATTTTCCACTAATTACTTTTCACCACATAATACTTCCAGTACTCCTCTATGGGAGTCCACGCTGGGCTCTAACTGCTGAGGACACCACATCTCTGTATGGCACATTCATAAGAATGCTACGTCGGGTTCACTGTGTCAAGTACAATGCACACATCTCCAACCATACATTATATAACATTGGAGGTGTCTCATTGGTTCCCCCAAGCTTGACACTAGAACAAATCCGCCTCCGCTTTGGAGGAGATTGTATTCGCCGTCTCACCTCACAATCTTGTGCTTTGGCAGCCCCTTAGAGAAAGGTGGACAGCCCAAGACGTTTGAGAGACACCTCCTAAAGGACACTGGCCTTGAAGATGATATGCTTCATTGGGCTTGCTAATTGTGGATTGCATGGTGGTGACAGTCTTTTTGTTAAGCCGGTACGGAATTTATCTCAATGTGCAGTTGCAATGCAGGAGGCCGATTAGTTTTCATCTCATCTCCTTTTCAAGTTCAATTTTTTTTTCTTGAAATGTAATTTTTAAATTGGTGAAAAAGGCAATTTTGTGGAATTTACTATTGTAGTACTGTTTATACTATAAATACACTGCTATACTATAAATTGTATTTTTGTTAAACTTTCAATAGTTCTCATTACAATTTCTGATTATTACTGTTTTAAATTTGGAATTTTATTTGTTTTTTTATTTACTCAAATAATAATTGAATAGCCACCTAACTACTACAACCCATCCAAATATATACTGTGAAGGCCTACTAACTATGCTTTATGTTGTTTAGTATGATAAATTGATAATATTTTAAAGTGTATCGGATCTATTTGATACAGTTATTGATCGATTATTAATACGATATAGTATTCAGATCAGTGATGACGGCGGAAGTGACATTGGCTGATGCTATTAGTAACATTGAACTATTGGTAGAGTTTCAGAGTGGGGACCAAAGGCAACCATGTATCCAGGCGTCGGGTGCTGCTGTTCTCTACCAGGCTAGTTTCGATACAAACTTCCAAGATAATTCCGGATTTATAACCGGCATGGCAAAATACAAAGAGGAGGCGGTTGTCCAATCCGAACTCAACAAGCTGTTGGAGGAAGGCAAGGACTATGCCATCATGCTGTATACATGGCGGTCTTGCAGCAGGGCGATCCCAGCGATCAAATCAAACGATCAACCGGATCGAATGGAGATCTACGACAAGATTCTTCAAATATTCGAGCCCGAATTGAAACCACTAAAGAATTTTATGTATTTCCAAGACATCGCCATTGAAAGATTTTGCCAAGAGGCGAGGAAAATCTGCCATCAAGAGCGTCGAAAAGATTTTGTTTCGGAGACATACTTTCTAACAATGGGAAAGTTTATCAACATGTTTGCAGTCCTCGACTCTCTCAAGAACATGAAGTCGAGTATAAAGAACGACTACGCGTTGTACCGAAGGGCGTCGCAGTGCTCCCGTCGCCTCAATGAAAGAGGCCAAGGCGAATCGCAGAAACTCGCCATGTTTCTCGCCCAACACAATCAAATAACCCAAACTTTGAAGAAGAACCTGGAATCCATTCCAGGGTACGAAGATCTTTTGATTGACATTGTCAATTGCTGCGTAAGTATGTATGAAGATAAGAAGTATTTACTTCCTCAGGAGAAACACATGCTGTTAAAGGTCATGGGTTTTGGACTTTATTTAGCTGACAGTTCTACTTGCAACATCTACAAACTTGAACATAAAAAACAACTTTCACTTTCAAAGATTGATAAATTTTTCAAGAATCTGCAGGTTGTCCCATTATATGGAGATATGCAAATCGAATTGAGTAACTACATCGCCATGGGGCACAACTACAAAGACAATCAATCGAAATGGACCTGCACACATAGCTCTGTGGGATTGCAATATAACTTGGTAGAAGCTCTGATCAGAATCAGAGAAGAGCATGACAAGTACATCAGTGACTTTGCAAAGCATTCCAATGATGTGTTTATTACCCAAAAGTCGCGAAATTCTTCAGATGAGTACAACAAGGAATTGTATGTTTTGTCACACCGAGGAGTCATGTTACTCTCAAAATGGTCATCCAAAATCATGGAATTGTACTCGTGGAAGCTTGTTCATCCTGTTGATAAAAACGCCTGCCCTGGGAGCTCTGAAGATTATGAGCGGGCGACTCGGTATAATTACACTTCAGAGGAGAAGTTAGCGCTTATAGAAGTCATCGCTATGGTAAAAGGGGTGCAAGCATTATTGCTACGCATGGAAGGGGTTCTTATGGAAGGGATTTTGCGAACCATCTACAACGAGTTGCAGACATTTGTACAGCATCAACTCCGTGATGCAATCAGATACACTGTTAGAAAAAAGAAGACTTGGGCCAAAGCAATTCTTTTGAGTATTCGAGAGACTGCAGCTGATTGGCTGAATGGCCAGGAACCCGTGGATGATCTATGTCTCAAGGGTGAACCCGATCTCAAGTCGTCTCCTTTCACTATCCCACTAAACAGACGTTCTGCAGGTCCATCATCTACGCAGTTGTATATGGTTCGTACGATGCTGGAGAGTTTGATTATAGATCGTTCTGCGGGGGCATCTAAGAAACCGCTTCGTAAGGATCTCCCAACTGCATGTCTACCAACGATGGATGAATTCCACGCGGCTTCTTTCTTTTACACTCATATGATGAATTTCAACCGAACTGTAATCGAATGCTGCGATCTCTCTCAGCTATGGTTTCGTGAGTTTTTCCTTGAGATGACCATGGGTGAGCACATTCAGTTTCCTATCGAAATGTCAATGCCGTGGATTCTAACTGATCACATTTTGGAGACCAAGGACAGTTCAATGATGGAGTATGTCCTATATCCTTTAGATCTTTATAATGACTCGGCCCAGTACTCCCTCACGACCTTCAAAAAGCAATTTTTGTATGACGAAGTTGAGGCAGAGGTTAATCTTTGTTTTGATCAGTTTGCTTATAAACTCTCTGAGCAAATATTTCAGCACTATAAATGCCAGGCAGCATCAATTCTCCTCGATCAGAGGTTCAGCTCAGAATGCGCCAATTTTCAGCCACCAATCGTGATCAACTATCCTGCCTCTAATCGCTACTCGACTCTGCTCAAACAGCATCATGTCCAAATTCTAGGCCGCTCTATTGATTTGAACCACTTGCTCACGCAACGGATTAGGGCATTACTCATGTCCAGTCTCGAATATGCCATCACACGCTATGAAGGGGTTGATATCACTGGCATTATTGACTTATATGTGCTCATCGATGTCAACAGAATGACCCACAAAATTCTTTCAGAGTTCATGAAACTCCCAGACTTTGATGCAATGTTCAAAGAAGCGGATAATAATGTTTTAGCTCCCTATGGCAGGGTCACTCTACATACCTTAATGGAGGTTAACTCTGACTTCCTTCCAAACTACTGCTTTAACAATCTTACTAATCGCTTTGTCAAACAGAAGTTCCTCCCAACAGATGACACTCGACAGAAGCCACCAAATCGTCCACCTCAGTATGTATATGGGTCTAAACAGTTTAACGCAATCTACGGGGTCATCACAGACCAATACACTGGATTTATTGGGCCTCACCACTTTCGAGTTATGGCTCGAATGCTTGGCTACCAAGGAATATCAATAATTGTCAAAGAAATTCTCGAGATAGTTAATAATCACATAATAAGCAACATCCTGGAGTCTGTTACTCTTCTCCACATGTACATGCCACGTAACTGCAAGATGCAAAGCTATTCCTACGGCTCTTCAGGAATATTTGCTTACTATACAGCTCATCTGAACGACGTTCTCAAGTACCCTGCTATTCGGACTGAGATCTTCAATTTCTTTAGGGAGTTTGGAAATGCTATTCTTTTCTGTTTTCATGTCGAACAAAACTTGACATTCGCGGAAGTTTCTGATCTGCTAATGGCAGCGCCTTTCTACAATAACATCGATGTTATGTTCGAAACTCGAAAGGAAAAGGAAGAGCTATATCGCAAACAGGAATTGGAAGTGAAATACAAGAATCTACACATCATTAAAATGATAGAGACATCGGGAACCCCGGAGCAACTGAGAACAGCACGTGAAGCGGAACTGCTAACGAACGAGAGACTTTGTTGTGGAGCGGAGCTGCTTAGGAATGAGAGGTTCTTCCCGGGGTTGTCCATATTTGAGAAGGTTTTACAGCAGGTCAAGCAATTCCTAACGGATCGCTCTTGGAAGGGGCGACCACCGCCTAACGGTGTGATGAACATCGACGAAACGGAAGAGTTCCACCGTCTATGGAGCGCTTTGCAGTTCGTTTATTGTATGCCGGTCGGGGAACATGAAATCCCCCCAGAGGAGTTATTCGGTGATGGGTTGAACTGGGCGGGATGCGTTATCATCAGTCTGCTGGATCAAAGACGCCGTTTCGAGTTGTTGGATTTCTGTTACCATTTACTCTACGTTCAGCGGCACGATGGGAAGGATGGGACGGAGCTCTCTGGAGGGGGGAAGGCAGGAGGGCTAGCCGCCGCGTTGCCTCGGATGATAAAACGGATACAGAGAGTAAAGGATCTCAATGGGAGAATATTTTGCACATTGAGCAAATACAAGCATTCTGGAACGCAAGTTATACCGGTTACCATGGTGAAAGGGTTTCAGCCACCTATACATCAATCCATGACTGGTACTAACTTATAATTTGTCTTAGTATTCAAATTTTATCGGATTATTTTATTT